>JAVSCE010000575.1:0-183117 GCA_032199065.1 Smutsia gigantea | reverse complement strand
AGACAAGTAGTGATTCTATAGCATCTCACTACGCTGATGGACAGTGACTGTCATGGGGTTGGTGGGGGGGACCTGATGAAGGGGTAGTTTAATAATCGTAATATTGCACATGTAATTGTAAATTAATGATAATAAAATAAATTATATTAAAAACAACAAACAAACAATACTAAAACTTCAATACTTTAACTTAGCATTATAAGGTATTTATTGTCCAATTCATAGTCTAAAGCATTTGGGAGAAAGTGAGATAATCTGCTGTACATACTCATTCTGGGATTCATTTATTCCACATAGTGGCTCAGTGCTGTCTACAGGATTTGTCCATCCAATGAATGACAACAGTCAGAGCACCAATGAGAGCGTGGGAGGTATCTTAGAGGCCAGACTCTGTTGGGCAGATTTCAGTCACATGATTTAATCTAACTGCAAGGGAGGCTGGGAAATCTGGGAAATTTGGCCAAGCTCTGTGTGGAAGAAAGAAAAGGATATGATTCTATGTTAACAGACAGCATCGTCTCTGTCAGCACAATGGCGACTCACTACTACACTTCAATGACTCTAAGTGTTGTAAACAAATTAAAATGCATACTGTGTCAAGCCCTCTAAATGCATCATCCAAATGCCCTTCTGAGTAGACCCTATTGTTATCTTTGTTTATAATTGAGGCAATTGCTACGGTCACACTAGTGGTGGTAGAACCAGGATTAGAATCCACATATGCTTGATAAATTCTTAGCCAGTAAGCTCTGTCTTTCCAAACTGAGGTGCCCATTCATTATCCCTTTTCTTCACAGAGATTATGAGCAGAAATATGACTTCACAGAGAACCCTAAAACTTTCCTAGTGAAAAATGAATGCTTTACTTAAAAATATTGTAAAATCTCTAGAAGTCTTTAAAATAAAGTAAGTTTTCATCTCTTTTTGATATTTTGAACATGACTTAGAATAAAAGCTGGAAAATAGACTACCAGAACCCCTATAAGTGCTCCTCAAGCTTTGTGATATAAAGTTTTTTTTTAATGTGCATGTTTTGTGGGGAGCAGAGAAGGGAGAAACAAAATAACATACAGGTAATAACCTGGAGTTAAGGCAACTATAGAGACAATCTTAAAAAAAAAATCCCACAGGGCTCATAAAGCTACATAATTTTCATTGACCCTGTTTATAACAATTAGTATTACAAACACTTATGTTTGCTAGATCACTGAAGCAACACATCATAGATGAGTAATCATAGAAAAATGAGAAATTAAAGGACAGAAATTGGGTGAACTTTTTCTGTCATAGCTAAAACCATACATAAATTTAGATGTTCATTGTATCTTAGATATAATGTAAATATTCTTAAATTTTATGTTCCTATTAAATATAAGAAAATAGTCATTGAAAACATATTACAAATAAAAAAAAGCCAGTGCACTAGGGGGAACCATACAACTTGTGTCAAATTGCCAAAAACTGCACTAGCATTTTTCAATCTTAACCATTTGGTCCCTTGATCCCTTGATATTAGTATTAGTATACAATGGAAAAGCAGAAATTCCTACAAAGCACTTATTCCTATTTATTTCTACTACTTTTTATTAAGAAAAAGATAAATCAGTAAAAAGTGCTTAAGAGAAGGAGACTTAACATTCTGATTAAAATATTTTGATATTAAGTATTTCATGTCATATTATTCCATCATTTACAGGTTTGTCTATGAACTTGGGCTATGACAACTTCTTCCATATAGTTCACTTTATCACTTCAAGAAGAGAATGTGTACTTATATCCCTCACTTTTTTCAGCAAAATTATTACTGAGACTCATTGCTGGTATCTAACAACTAAAAACCTAGTATTTCTTGTAAAAAGGACTTCAAGTACTCTATGGGCAATTAGAAGTTATTTTATCAAGCAGAAATAAAATAATTTGGATATTGGAAGAAAATCAGAATCTGCTCCTAAACAGATTAGTTCTTGTGAATGATAAAAACATAGGCAGTTCAATTGGATTACATGTGCCCTTGGATTAATTGCATGATATTGTTGTAAAGGAGAATAAGCAATGCTTTTCTAATTTGAATAATTCATTATTAAATATGTCTAAAAGACAACTCAATGAGCAGACAACTGCAAAATTCTGGGACCTATAGATATGATGAGGCTTTTCCTGAATCTTTGACAATCCCTTCTTTTTAAGAACAACAGAAATTCTGTTTTGGATTTAAGAAGGAAAAAATCTTCCTATTAGGATTATAGTTATGCATTGCTAAAATTCAATTATACAAAGCCCAGATTGGAGCAGATGGACTTGGAATAGTTTGGCAAAAAATCAAAGGGATTTTCTTAGGTTCTTGATACTATGGTGTAAAAATAGCAAAAAATGTGTTATTTAACATCATTGAAATTAAGCTATCTACCAAAATAAGAACACAAGTACTTTAAATAGAGCTAATAAAATGAGCAGAGAAAGACCATGCACACTTAGGAAGCCTAGCCTGTCATGAATAGAGGACACATACCTAGACTTATAGATAATTTGTATTTTTGTGAGATTGGCAACCTTGCTTACTTTGTAAAAACACTTTCCTAATCTAGATGAGAGGTTATAATCTTCCCTACCAAAGAGCAAAATTTTTAATATTTGGCAGAGTTTGAGATTTCATACATTACTACCATGAATGGGGAGGTGGAGAATGGACAACCTCAGAATACAAAGTTCTGATGTGAAGATAAAAATCTCGTCAATGAGCCCTGAGATAGTTTTATGTGTTTAAAAAAATTCCCAATTTTAAGGTATATGTACTTAGAGAAATTATGCCATGGTATGATATATTACTTACTGTAATATTAAATGTATTCAAAAGCTATGTTAACTTTGGAAGCATCATTGAACTTTTCAATCAAAATAGAAAGTGATTTTTCAAATTGATTTTAATTCTAAAAAAAGAAAAATTCTTCTTGACCACAAGTGATGGTATTTGGCAGAAAACACTTTATTTTTGTGAAATATTTGCTGTATTTCATTCAACTTAAATCCCAGATCATTAAAAACTGAATATTTTAATAACCCTATATAATGTAACAAAAGTACTAAACATAGTACCTATATAGGCAGACTTATTACATATAGAAAAGTTCTATGGGATACTTGAAAATCAACTTGTTGAAATCAAATACTAGGACACATTTCAGAAGAACAATATGCAATTTATCTTGGCTCCTTCAAATTATTTTTTGGAACAAGGTGGAGTGTAATAAAAAAATAATGTAGGAGTGAATGAGTCATCCTTTCTTATCTGTATTTGTAATGCTTCATTTATTTTATTTGTCCTGTGTCCTTGTAATAATCTATATATTTAATCTAAATTGGTGTTTCTGCATAGTGTGGTAAGACAGTCTAACAGAGAAAAATTGAAACTGAACAGATAACAAATGATAATCTGGCTTTAAAAGGATTCTTCAGTTTTGAAAACAAAACTGATCAAGTATTTCTGCATGATTTGGATACCCTGGTTTTGTTAAATAGATCAATCAAAGCAATTCATTAAATTGTTACAGTATTTCTATACTGTGGAAGGCATCTCAGCTTAATCCTAGGAAGCATATAGCCTAACACTTAGCATAGATTTTATAGTCAAATCTGGATTCAAGGCAAGATTGCACCTTTTACTAACTTGGGTTCTATATCTATTTTTAATATTCTCATTTGTACATGGGAATAATATCAATCACATAAAGCTTATAGGAATTAAATGATACAATGAATGTTTTTTAAACTAGAAAAATGCCTGTTACATAGTAAGTACTCTCCACAGGGTGGTGGATATTAAAATGATTCTCATGGATCAAACCTTTGATTTGCCTATTTATACTACCTTTCAGTTATAACAAGAGAATGTTTGAAAGAGTAAAATAATGTATTGTTTTTTTTTTTTATTTTACACCATATCTTTGGGGAATCAGGTATGGAAAAGAATATTTAATATTTTATATCCTATATTTTGTTTTGCCTTCACATGAATATTTTATGGTCTCTATGAATGCCAACTTAGAAGTATAATCACAAAGAAAGTCATGGGATCACCTTATCCAAATTAGGGTTGATTATAGTCTCTTACACCTAGTTGTCTTTAGATGTATATATAGTAGGTAAATTTTGAGTAAATAATGATACCATTCCAAGTCTTACATAAAAGGAGTCTAGTTTCCATGTACATTTCTCTATTTAGCTGCTTGTTTAGAGAAGAAAAACAATTCTGTGGGGTAATTGACAGAATTTACAGAATCTCTCACCTAGCCTTAGTTCATTTATGTACCAATAGGTGCTTTCCACTGCAGAGCCTCCAGTTGATCTGGGGCAAGGGATGGCTAGAAGACAGCCATTCTCTCCTCCCCTCCATTCCTGGTATGTAACTGGTATGGTGTCTGACATTCCCCAAGGACCTGCCAATGGAGTTTCTCCCAGAAGGGCCAGACAGGAAGTAGAGAGCACACAGTGGTGGCAGAGTGTGAGTGGCAGCCAGAGAAGATGGATGGTGCTGGACCTAGCTAGCAAATTCAAGCAAGCTGTGAGCAATAAAAATGGTTTCTCCAAACCTACCCTTTCCCTTGACTTATTTTGGTTTCATTGGTTTCATCCAAGCCAGGGACACCTTCCCACTGGAGCTACATCTGGCATAGTTGGCAGGATCCTGTGAACCCTATATCTGTCTTCATGGGTGCAATGTTTGGGTGGGCTGTACCTATAAATAGTGGGGAAATACCCTTGGACACCCTTGTGTGTGGGTGGAGAGATACCCAGGAACTACCCTGTGGATGGTGGGACTACTCCTGGGAAACCCTTGTGGATGGTGGGGCTTCATCTGGGGATCCCCCTGTAGGTGATGAGGATTTACCCAGGGATTCCTCAATGGGGATTTGGTCTGGGGTAAAATGCCTCCTAGAAGGGTGGGCTCCTCCCTAGAATTGGGGAAGGATGGGTATGCTGGAGACAGTGAAGCTGGCCCTCTGCAAAATCGGGGACTCCTTAGTGGAACTGAGTGGCTATGAGGCCACAGGAAAAGTGGAGTGGCTGTTTCTAATGGCATTGGAAAGGGTTACCAAGGAGAGAGATGCACTTCAGCATTCATTGGAAGAACAGAGAGATGAATTGTGAGATGCTCTGAAAAAGGAACAAGAGTCATTCAGAACGTAGATTGTATTGCTGAGAGACATATTAGTGGTGAGGGAGGAACAGTAAAAAAATGCAAACTGCAAGAGGCTGTGGAGGAGGTGAAGGAAGGAGTGTTGCTTTCAGCCTTGGATATGGTAGAGAAGTCAGGGGAGTAGGAGCTGGGGGAGGATTAGGGGGTGGGGTTAAGGGCAGAACTGTTGCTGAGGATCCTGCCTGAAGCACCAGCCCCTTCTGTATTGAAAGCCCATTCAGTTGTAGTTAAGAAAATAAAGACACAATGACCATGTGTTCCTCAGGGAGAGGAGCAGCCCCCTCCCCACATTGTGGAGCTCCACCTCTAAACCCAGGCTGCGCTGGTAGATTTGAGCACTCAGTTTTTACAGAAGCCCTCAGAGCCTCTGCCAACATGGCTTTTGTGTCTTTGGAATTTAGGAATAGTGGCATTGTTCTGTCTGGGTTAGAAATGGATAAACTGGCTTCCCTGACAACTCATCCCTCCCTCCAGCAGAGGTTACAAAATGCCCATTAGACCCCAGGGAATTGGGGTCTAACCCATTTAGATCACTTTTGATCAATCACTTTTGGATTGGCTGACAGCAGCCCTCAGGGCAGTTTGGCCTAATTAGGGTGATTTACCATATTTCCTCACTAGTTGGAAGACATATACAGAGCTCCAGCAGGTTCTATGGGAGTTGAGCATGAAAAATATCATCTACAATTCCCCCTCAGGACCTTGATGAGGAATTGTTCAGTGTGGGTACTAGAAATCTGGTGCTCCATACAGCTCCCCCAACCCTCTTTGGGTCTCTACTGATTATTCTTGCCCCACATGTAAGGCAACCCATAAGTGAGGTTACCCATACTATAGCAGATCTAGGGGAGGTTGAAACAATAAGAGCATAGAAGGAAGCATGGTTTAAGACTGAAACAAGAGGTGCAAAGGGCACTGTGAGGTCTCGAGGACCCAGATGTGGGTTGATTTGATAAAGGTGGGGGCAGTGAAAGAAAACCTGATGGACAGCCCAATAGAATCTTGCCAGAGCTGTGGCACCAATTAAAGCCAGAGCAGCAGTTCCAGACACCGAAATCCAACACACAGAAGCCGGAGGCAAAGCCCCATGTCTGGCCTGTTTGTCTGCAGGACTTCTGGGGAAGAACATGAAGAACCTACCTAGTCCCTTGCTGGATGGTGATTGGGTGTTATGGTTTGACTGAGGGGAGGGTCAAGGCACCCACCCTGGGGGACTGGATGGGGTCTCTTGTGACAGAAACCCCATGCTGAGTAAATTATCACTCCCCAGTGAATATTTACTGTGTCCTGGCTTTGGGGGACACAGGAGCCAAATGTTCCCTGATTTACTGCGACCCTGAGCAGTGTCCTAGGGCCCCCACTGTTATATAGGCGTGGGGCTGTCAGAGTGGAACAAGCCTGAATTCCCTTGAGCATAGGGGAATCATGTATGATGGTATTCTCACCTTTGAGTTTCTTACAGATAACTGGCATTATTGCAAGAGGTTTTGTTTCTTGTAGACTACTGGAGAGTGTTTGTCCTGCACTTGGCACAAATTCTGAAGCCCTTGTGCCTCTTGGCATGCAAGGGCATCAGGTGGGGCTGGGATAAAATGTGTGCAGTTACCTCCACCGTTGCAAAATGGACAAACTAGATGTCTGTGTGACTGGGGCCTCTGGCAGCAACTTGCCGGCCACTGACCTTGGCATCCCCAAGGAATGATGGAGTAGATGACTGGGTCCAGGACAGAAGACAGTGCGAGTTGTGGTCCATCAGTGAGGCCTGCCTCTGCCTGGAGGAGTGCATTATGTGACTGAGGCCCACAGCAATCTGGAGACTACATGAATTTGGACATCTCAACACAGGGACTAGTGACGGCTGGCCCTTCTGGCACCTTGGGGACAAGACCTGGAAGCTGGCCTCCTGTGTGTTCCTGGAGTAATTGCAGAGCAATCCCCAAAGGTTATGGTAGTATACCAAACAACTGGAAGGTGAACACTCTTTGTGGGGAAGTTTTGTCCTATTACTGTGGCCAGTGTCTGTGCTTCCAGGAGTGGTGCATCTACCCTGTTCCTGCCACTCTCCTATCACAGGACCACTCTCTGCATGCATCCTATCTATTGGATGGGATTTGCCTATGCTGGTGTCATTAAAACATGTATCTTATCACCCTTAAGGTTATTCTCTTCTACAGTCCTTGTGGCTTGGGCCTGCCTCCTAGCCACAGCTGCTGCTTGCTGAGTATGCCTGGAGCTCCACACCAGTTCAGCTGCTGGCCTTCTGTGAAATGGGAGAGCTATGGACTTAATCTGAATAGGACTTTGAACCCAGCTTGATCCCCAGGTTTGAGGATTATCACAATTTTATTGCTATCTGTATCATAATTCCTGTTGTTATTGTATGTTATTAGTGTGGTTGCAGTACTCCAGTTTTCTCTCACAGGGACCATTGCAAAAGATTGGGGGCGTGTAGATTGTGAGGTGTGAAATCTAGAGGTGTGGATTGTGGAGTAAATGACATTATTTCCAGAATCTCCTCCCTAGCTTTAGTTCATTTACATATCAGTAGGTGTTTACCACTGCAGAGCCTCCCACTGATCTGGGGAAAGGGGTGGAGAGAAGACGGCCATTCTCTCCTCCTCTGTTTTTTGGTCTGGAATCTGCCAATCACCAAGGACCCACCAATGGAGTTCCTCCTAGAAGGGGTGACTGGGAAGTAGAGAGCATGCTGTGGTGGCAGAGAATGAGCAGTGGCTGGAGGAGACACACAGGGCCGGGCCTAGCTAGCAAATTCGGGCAAGCTGTGAGCAACAGAAATGGTTTCTCCCAACCTACCCTTTCCCTTGACTTATTTTGGTTTCACTGGGGATTCATCCTGAGCTAGGAACACCCTTCCCCCGAGAGCTACAAATTCTTATTTGGACTGATGTTTAAGCCAAAAGCCCATTTAACTTTCTGTATCTTAAACTCTCTGATTTGGCGATAATGGGATTTCATTGTTCTAAGCCATATCTGGCATTTTTGTCTTAATGAAAACCTAAAAGTCAATTTCCACTTCTACTAGAACATTTGGGTATTACAGGTTTTCCTTTAATATAAAAACAAAATAAACAGAGAAATCCACTTCTTACATAGACAGTGCTCACTGAAGGTGCATTAAAATTTTTTTTAACCTATTCATTTTCTTTTATCAAGGTATCATTGATATACACTCTTATGAAGTTTTCACATGAAAAACATTGTGGTTAATGTATTCACCCATATTATCAAGTCTCCATACCCCACTGAAGTCACTGTCCATCAGTGTAGTAAGATGCCACAGAGTCACTACTTGTCTTCTCTGTGCTGCACTGTCTTCCCCATGACCCCGCACACACACACCATGTGTACTAATCATAATAACCCTCAATCCCCTTCTCCCTCCCTCCCCACCCAACCTCCCCCACCCCTCCCCTTTGGTAACCGCGAGTCCCTTCTTGGAGTCTGTGAGTCTGCTGCTGTTTTATTCCTTCAGTTTTGCTTTGTTGTTACACTCCACAAATGAGGGAAATCATTTGGTACTTGTCTTTTTCTGCCTGGCTTATTTCACTGAGCATAATACCCTCTACTTCCATCCATATTGTTGCAAATGGTAGGATTTGTTTTCATCTTATGGCTGAATAGGATTCTATTGTGTATATGTACCACATCTTCTTTAGCCAGTCATGTACTGATGGACAGCTAAGTTGCTTCTGTATCTTGGCTATTGTAAATAGTGCTGTGATATACATAGGGGTGCACATATATCTTTTTGAATCTGAGAACTTGTTTTCTTTGGGTAAATTCCTAGGAGTGGAATTCCTGGGTCAAATGGTATTTCTATTTTTAGTTTTTTGAGGAACATCCATATTGCTTTCCACAATGGTTGAAGTAATTTACATTCCTACCAGCAGTGTAGGAGGGTTTCCTTTTCTCTGCATCCTGGCCAGCATTTGTTGTTCCTAGTCTTTTTGATGTTGGCCATCCTAACTGGCATGAGGTGATATCTCGTTGTGGTTTTAATTTGCATTTCCCTGACAATTAGCGATGTAGAGCATCTTTTCATGTGCCTGTTGGCCATCTGAATTTCTTCTCTGGAGAGTTGTCTGTTCAGATCCTCTCCCCATTTTTTAATAGGGTTATTTGCTTTTTGGGTGTTGAGGCATGTGAGTTCTTTATATATTTTGGATGTTAACCCCTCATCAATATGTCATTTATGAATATATTCTCCCATACTGTAGGATGCCTTTTTGTTCTGCTGATAGTGTCGTTTGCTGTACACAAGCTTTTTACTTTGATGTAGTCCACCCTATTCATTTTTTTTGTCCATATTTTTTTTTACTAAGGTATTATTGATATACACTCTTATGAAGGTTTCAAATGAAAAAACAGTGTGGTTACTACATTTACCCATATTATCAAGTCTCTACTCATACCCTAATTCAGTCACTGTCCATCAGTGTAGTAAGATGACAGATTCACTGTTTGCCTTCTCCGTGCTACACTGTTTTCCCCATGATTCCCTACACCATGTGTAGTAAACATAATACCCCACCATCCCCTTCTCCCTCCCTCCCCATCCACCCTTCCACACCCCTCCCCTTTGGTAACCACTAGTTCCTTCTTGGAGTCTCTGAGTCTGCTACTATTTTGTTCTGAAGGTGCATTAAATTTAATTGACAGATACATATTCCTCCAATACAGATCTTATCAAATCTCACAGAAGGTGGTATCATTTCTCCCTTTGGACTGAATGTTCACAGTACATTTCTGTCTATTGACTCTTACTGCTGTTGCTGTCTTAACGTGAGAGTTTCGATAGTAATTTTGAACCATCAATTGGTATGAGATTCTTATAAAATCATCAGTTTTCCTTAGTCACATTTCACATCAAATGAGATACTGATAAAACATTCTTTTTAAGCATCATTTATGAACTTATCTTCAAGAAAAGCAGCAAGCATGGATTCCAAAATACCTTTGTTATAGACACAATTACTTGATGTAGATAATGGATGGCCAAAGGGTGGCAACAGACGGAAATCACTGTATTGCTTTCTACTTTTAGTAGGTAAATTAATCATGAATGCAGAATGATGTTTGGCCCCAAATGCGAAGTAAATATACCAAAAACAATTTCACTTAAATAAACCTTTCTCTATATGAGGTCACTTGTCATATTCTTCACAAGGACAGCTTTCTGTGAGATATAAGACATTTTTCTGCCCTAGAGGACAGTAGCAATTGGTAGGTCTCTCCTCCAACCTATCCCCCTACTTCCCACATACACCCTTTCTACTTATAAATGATCTTATAAATCAGTTAAGGAGAGGCGTCTTTAAATGGTGAACTTATCAAGTGTAAAATGGAATCTACCTTTTGCTCTAAAAATGGAAAACCCTGAGAAAACTCTTCCAGGTGAAATGTTCCAGGATCTTACTTTCAGGGATCTATGTTAAAATTAAAGGGCTTAAAATCTACATGATTTGTTAATTTCTGCATTGTTTTATTAGAGAAAGTCTATTTTCACAATACTTTTTCTTGTACCCATGGAAGAAAATTTGACTGAGATAGACATGGTGGGGGGTGGGGTACATTATTTAGAAGAATGAGGTAGACTTTGTAATCCCTGACTTTAAAGCTAGTCCAAATTTAAAAGTGAAAGTTTTAAAGACTTATCAATTATTTTCCAGTATTAAAGATAGATGAGAGAGATGAATTTTGGAGTTTCCCAAGACCGTAATATTACCTAATTTAGACTTGGTCCTTTTGGAGCTTGTGAATTAGTTTGGCCTTTTCTTTCTTAAAGTGATAAAACAGTAATACATTCAAAATCATTGTGAGAACTCAAATGACTTAACTTCAGCATACTAGTGGACTTTTTTTTTTTACAGCTGAATAATGTAGATCAAAAGTGCTCAATGCTTCACAAGGAGAGTGGCTTGTTTTCTTGTGCAAGATTCTTTCGTTACCATAATTTTCAAGCATGCTGAGGTGCCATAAGATCTCTCCTAATTTCTTGAGTGTCCTGACCACTTTTTTTTTCTTTTGAAACACACAATATCAAGTCCATAATAGGTAAGGGAGAGCTAAATCAAGTGGCAACATCAAAATATATCTACCAAACAAAAGGCTCTTCCTCAGTCTCAAACCGAAAGAATCGTTACCAATAATTTCCAGTAGGGGGAACTAAAGCCTCACCATCTAATATTTAGCTCTGCTCAGGGACCTGCAGGAGTTCGTACAACCCGCCTTCTAATCACCCGAACGAGCATCAAACAGCTCCCAGCGAGGCTGTGATCACACGTGGGCCCGGCCACACCGGCCACGCCGGCGGCACCGTAGACACTGGCCCCTTTGGTCCACCGTGGCCATCCTTAATCCCCCGGTCCTGAATGGTGTTCACTTGGTGGTTTTCCCCTTAATTTTCAGGGTTTTCCCATCTTTGGGCAGGAATTCAGCACATTTTGAGCTTCTATTAGCTCCGTTGGATTTTCAGCCTCCCTCAATTCTGTGTTTTATAGTTTCCTTTCAGGGGTGCTAGTCTCCGGAGGGAAGAGTTTTTGGGTATCCTCGCCCCAAGCTCTCTAACCCGTTCCCCACCTTAAGCATCTTATGCTGAACTCTTTGCATCTCACAATCCCGCGTCAGACTCATCTTTGAAGGGTCAGAAGGCAACTGAGTAACACAAGAGTGTATGCCACCCCTCTCCCTCCCTCCTCCCCCCGGAATTCCTCAGGGGGCCATAGATCTTGGCTAAAACAAGCCGGAGGAGGCTAGAGATTTCTGTACACCCGTCTTTTTTGTTCTCTTGTGCCTTTTTAATGGTAAGGAAGCACGCCGCACAACCTCACCGCTCCAAAAGGTGGTTATATTTTGTTTCCTTTTCTTTTCTCTCTCCCTCTCAGCTTCTCATTTTGCTGAAAGGTGAAGAGTGTTTGTGTGGTTTTTTTTAACGGGTAATGAGGCTGCGCCCTGGGTCCTGGAGGATGATCTTTTTCCAGAAAGCGCGTGCATCTCCGGCGGACGGAGGGATGAATAATTAGGAAGGGCTTCCATGAAATCACTCACCGAGAAAATTACCTGCCCATTAAACGGGACGCGGCGAGAAGCAGGAGGCTGGAGCCCACCTATCCCCTCCTGAGGCGGGAAGGAGGGGGAACGCGGAGGCGCGGAGGAGGGGAACTAGTTGGCCCGTGGCCTCTGCTCCGAATTTGTCAATTTCCGTCACCCTCGGACCCGCAGCTCTCCAGCTCCACCCTCTCCCCTTTCGGCTGGCGCCCCAGCCCGCGGGGGTGGCGGAGTCTGGAGGTGGAGGGCTCAGTGCACCCTTCACTCCCCCACCCGCTCCCGGGCCGACTCCAAGCAGCTCTCCTTCCTCGCCTCCCCTTCCCTCCCGCCTCCTCGCCTTCCCTCCTTAAGTCCTTCCACCCGCGGCAGCTGCTGGAGGAGGCGGACGCTCTGCTGTGGGGCCGCGGGAGCCGGGCGGGCTGCAGGACTGCGCCTGGCGGCGGGACTGCGCGCCTTGCCGCTCGCTGGCTCCCAAGCTCTTAGCTCGGTGTCCCCGCTGGGCGCTCGCCCTCAGCCGCCCGGGTTATCAGTCGCTCTGAGGCGTCCCCGCGAGGGCGGCCGCAGCCTCAGCCCTGCCCCTCCCTCCCTCCCTCCCTCAGCCCCACCACGCAGGAGTTCGGATTCTCCACCCGAGTCGTCCTCATATCCCTTTGCCTCTCTTTTGGAAACGGGAGAGGTGGAGGGAGGCAACGAGGCTGCAAAGGAGAGGCCCGCCAAGTCGGCCCGCCTGCAAAGTGTTGCTTTGACACATCCTTTTTACGGAAGTTAAGTGAAAAACTCTGGACGTGGAGCTGCTACCGAGGAGACCCGGGGAAAGCAAGCCAGTAGGCAGGTCAATGGTTTTTTGAGCAGCGCTCTGGCAAGTTTGTGGAACACTTTCTAGGAATTAGGTCATTTTCCTTCCCCTTCATCTTCTTGACTTCTGAAGAAAGAACTTGGCTTTGGATTGCAATGGAGCCTAAGGAGAGGGGGTTAGATACACTTGAATAATCCCTCCGGCTGGGCTGAATTTGTGGGAATTTAGGGAGCCAGAGTGTGAAATACAGCAGTCTCTGGAGGTCCTGTTAATTTGGATGGATCTACATGTGTCGCCTTCAAGACTCTTCACTAACCACTTCTGATCTTGCGATTTGCTCTTTTGACTTTAATTAGCATCTAGGAAAGTCTAAACTTTGGACCTACCTCTTTTTTTGATACTTATTTTTGTACTTTTGCTCTCTGGGATTGGTTTCTTAATCTGGATCCTTTTTAATATGTCAAAATGAGTCGGCTGATGTTTACACAACTACTGCTCTGTGGATTTTTATATGTTCCGGTTGATGGTGAGTTAAAAATGCTTTGATCTTCCCCACCCCCACAACCCTCCCAAAAAAGCATTTCTTTCTACCTGGGATATGGGCTATAAATAAAATGACATGTGTTTAGTCCCTTTTGGCCAGGTACAGGGGCTTTTGGGGGGCAGAGTTTAAGTCTTTTGTTTCTAAACTGCTGCAACTGGAAAGTTAGTATCACCCCCCATTTGTTGTTATTGTTGCAATTTAGATAATTAATTGAGTTGAATAATAAATGATGGGCTTTGAGTTTTATTAGAAAAAGAATTGTTAAAGTAATTCTTTTGGGCAAGTCATATATTCTTGAGCCTGCTTTTGTGTTTGTTCTTGTATCTGAACTTTGGTTTAGAAATTCAAGTGAAGAAAAATAGTAATAGACACTCCCAGGACCGTTCCATGGGTTAAGAATTTGAGACAGGGTATCTCAGGAATCATTGTGTATCATCTGCATGCTGGTGAATGCTCGCCTAGCGTGAAACCAGAATGAAAAATTTAGATCATAAAGAGAAAACTGTCAAAAGTATGACTGGGCGAGGCTCCAGGAAGGGGGGAGCATAAGCTCTGGGCTGGCTGTGGGCACGGAACCCTCAGATCAGTCCCCTGTGGCAAACACAATGGAGATCTAAAACAGGTGCTGTAGGTGTCTCCCTCTCGAAGGAGTCAGTATGTCAAGCAGACAGCGTTCTACCTCTGATTCTCCTGTCTTTTGTTCAGATTTGGTTTCCTGGGATATTTCACAGGATGTCGGTTTCTTGTGAGAGAAATGCAAAATCCTTCTTTGTAGCTCTTTTGAATGACAAGTAGAAGTAATCATTAATACCCTTTTTTGTTTGTTCAAAAGAAGAAAATCGAGAGAACATTTGTTGTTAACCTTCTAGGCACTTTAATGGTTACATCAAAAGAAAGAATTGACCTAAAGAGAAGACTAGAGCATATTTTCTTTTCTTGAAAATGTGGATCGTGGTACTTTAGATTTTTAATTACTTGTAAGTAATCTGAGTTTTTATTGGTTAAAATATTTGAGCCATCATAGAGCTTGTTGCTACATAAACTTTCCTCCAGCATTTGCATTGTGGACGAATTCATTACTTGGGACACTGACTATTTTTGCTCTCCTCTAGGAGCTAACTTTGTTCCCGGCAGCTACTGCTACACAGAACCCAATGTATCAGACTCAAAAAGGAAGGCTGTCTATAAACATGAAGCAATACAGATGAGTTTACCTACTGTCAAGTGGCTATTTTCAATCATAGACTACATGAGTACCTTTGCCCCCGAGTGATAGCAGGCAGGCATTCATGGGGACACACTGCTTCTCTCTTTTTTTCCTTCTAAGTAGTGGATATTTAAGAATTAATCATTGTGAATTGTACTGTGGCAATATCTGTAATAATATCTAACCATTCACCATGCATTTTTTTCAATACATCTACCTTGAAAGTACATTGCGTTACCATAACAAAAAGGTTTACATATTTGTCCCAAGTGCTTATCATCATAAAAAGACTATAATATAATTTTTTTTGGTAATGTTCTCATGAACCTTGAATTTACATATTCTAATACCAGAAGTGCATATATAAACTATATAGTGGACTACAGAATTGTCACCATTTTTTTTTTGAATCAGTGTGTAGCTAGGAGTAATACAATTAAATTGCTCAGTGAAAGTGACAGAGGGAATCAGAAGAGCTTGGTGTTACAGAACGTAATTAATGTACCAGTGTGTTTGGAGATATATGAAACAAATGCAATTAACCAGCTTGCTGGAACAGCATAGCAAGGCATCATTTCCTTCCCTCCCTCCTTCTCAGCCTGCCTCCCTCCCTTTTTTCCCTTTCTTCCTTTCTTTTCTTCCTTTTCCCCCCACCTCACCCTTGCTGCTCCAAAGACACACCTAGGACCCTTGTTCTGATTTTATATTATAGGATAAGGGGGAAGTTTGTGTCTGGGCCACAATTATGAAGCAAAGTTCATGACAATTTAGTAAAAAAATACCCAAGGTTGAGGAATTGAAAAGGTGCCATTAAATTTTTCTCTGTGTGAAATTAGTTTTTATATTTAGCATCTACTATGTCAAAAGCAAAGGAAGCTGTGGACACTGACTGAAATAGTATGTAAATCATAATTTGACATTGGATTGCCTTTGGTTTACTCTAGAAAGATGACAGCTTCTCCAAGGGGATTGTTGCAAATTTGGGATGTAGACAACACTGCCCTCTAGGCTGTTTGAACACACTGGGACTAAGTGCTCACATACATAATGACGTGGTTGGTTAGTAGGATCTCTAAGGTTTCTTAGTTTTCCAGGATTCTAAGATTTCTATTTACTTATTATCCTTCTTTGAAGTGTGTGCTTATTCTTTCCATGAATTTCAAATTTAGAGACGCTTGTACCATTTCAAAGATACACTGACTATCCTTGTACTAGACACAGAAATTAATTTTATTCAGTGACAAACGATACATAGATTTGCGCTGAAATTTGCTTGGTGGATTATTTATATGTGCATTTTTATAGTAAATGAAAAATGTTAGAGAGTTTTACCTCCTCATAGGAGATATGTGCTAATGTTATTTATGATTTTTCAGTATCTTCTGCCTGTAGGAATCCACCGAGAATAAATATTAAGTTAGTTGAGAAGTTCAGACAAACTTTTCTAATTGGGATATAAATAAAGGTTTTCTCCTTTGATACAGATGAATTAACCAAATGCAGATTTTTCTTTATTATTATGTAAAAGGATATGTATTGAATTTAGCCTTTGTACTCCAGATTTTTTATATTTTTAAATAAGAACATAGTTTTGCAGGGAACTAATAGGAACCATCACAAGACTAATTAATTACATTTATTTCCTACATATACATTGTGTCAATTCAATAATTTTACAATACTTGTAAACAGTCGTTCTCAGAGTGAGAATAGTTTTCTTTAATCCTGAACTGTTCTTCAGTGAAAATGGCACATGTGATATTTGGGGAGATAAAGATAATGCGTGTGCACAGTGCAAATGTATAATCTCATAAGGTTTACACATTTCGCCGAAGTGCTTCTTTCAGTAATGGGCTCATTATCATAGCCATATGTAGTCCATTTCAGACTTAAATTGCATATAAGTAACCTGAAATTTGTTCTTGCAATGCAGTAATATCACATTGGAATTGGCTTTGTTTGAATAACCTTTGATTCTAGGTAACATGTAGACCATAAACCAGAAGGATTTCTTAGAACATCAAAAAAGAGTATCCTAAAGGAAAAAAGTCATGATTATACAAAAAGAACAATTCTGGTCATTTCATCCCAGAGTAGTCTGTATAAACTAGCATCTTTGACAATAAAATTATAGACATGTGAGCACACTGTGTAAATTTAAATACATATATAATAATGAAGGGAGCTTATGTACATTGTATGTGTCAATAGTTCCTGAATCTATAAGAGATAAATTTACTGCACATGTGTGATTGGTTTTTGAAGAGTATTAGAAAAAAAGATTTTCCTGTTACTTATTTCTCCTCCTCCTCCTCTTCTCCTCCTGCTCTCCAGTTGCCCCTCTTCCTCCTCCACTACCTCCTTCTCCTTCATTTTTTCTTCTTTCCCTTCTCCTTTCTTGGACCTTGTAGAAAGAATTAAAGAAGCATTTGAAGAGTAAAGAAAATATGTGAGGGTGTTTCTAACAATTTAGAAAATCTGCATTTAAAGAAGATGTGTTAATAATATTTTGCCTTTGGATATATCCAATTGAGCTCTTGACTCTATAATTTTTCTTTTACAGTACTATATAGCTTTATGCAAACTTACCTTATACAGATTTCATCTTTTTCCAGTTTACATTTTTTACAGTGTCTCCAGGTGTAGACCTGAATGCCTAAATCAATGTTGATGTCGATACTGATTTTCTTATTTTTTAAATAATTGAATAGAGCATGAATGAATGATTACATAAACTCTTTTAAGGGGAAATCCCCATGAAGTCTTTCAATGTTCCAGCAGTGTGTTATACTATAATGCAGATTGAATAATAGTATCCAAAGTGTAGCATGTTCATCCAAAATAACAATTTCTAACTCAAAACAGTGTTGGGGTAAGCTTGGCCTCAATTCTTAGTGTTTTATTCTTCATTTGCATATAATCCTTAAGATCTTTCATCTAGTGGCATGGTTTTTAGATATATCTTTATGCTATACTTCTTAAATTGCCCTAATCATTGTGTGATTCCATCGTAAATTCCATTAGGGTACAATTTGGCTCATCTATATACTGTTGTATCTCCAGTATCTGGAACAGTGTTTGACATATCCAGCTGACTACTTGATATCTTTGCTTGATATCTAAAAAGAATATATCAAACTTCAATGGTAACGAGATTTGTTGTGGTGATCATTTTGCAATGTATCCAAAGATTGAATCGTGTTATACACCTGAAACAAATATAATGGTATATATCAATTATATCTTAATAAAAAAGGAAAAAAAGAATATATTAAACTCAAGCAGCCCAGGATAGAATCTGCTTCTCCTTCTAATCATCCCCAAGCTCAGTATATGACATTACTATTCACAGGGGTTTTCATGACCCCCTGTGAAATCATTCTTGACTTGTCTCACAGCCTATATCCAAATTGTTAGTAAACCCCTTGAAACACTATTGATACCAACAATTTTATGTGTGTGTTTCTGATTTTTCTGCAACATTTTATTAAAAGCATTTTCAAACATACAGCAAAGCTGAAAGAATTGTGTAGTAAACACTCAAGATACCCCCACCTATAGTCTACCACTATTTTATTTGACTTGATTACCATATATCTATCATTCATCAATCCCTCTAAGCATCCATTAACTCATTTTATTGTTTTGATACATTTTCAAATAATTAGATACCAAATGTTTCTTACTAACTCAACCATTACCATCCTGGTTAAAACCTAGACTAATGAAATAGCCTGAAAAATGATAATCCTGCTTCTATTTCTGCTCCTCCTATCCGTACACTTTAATACCTATCCCATGCCTCTCTGATTTCATCTGATCACACTCCCTACCTGGAACCTAGATTTAGAACTTTCTTTTTTAATTTCTGTTCCTGACTCAGGGCTTTTGCATTTGTTCTTCTACCAGGATGTGCCTCTTCAGATCTTTGCATGGGTAAGTGTTTCAATTAATTTATTGAGTGCCTATCAAATATCATTTCCTTATTTAAAATTGCTCCCCTAAAACACTGTTGGACTGCGCTCTTTACTTGTTTAATTTTTTTTTTCATAGTACTTATCACCTTCTGGAAGTGTGTATTTCTGTATGTATGTGTATAAACAACCATGAAGGGACTGACATCTTATCCTACTTGCCAGATAAGTTAGTCTGCCACAACTTCATGAATGGGGCAGAAGACATGTGATTCCTGGGTTAGAGATGATGGACTTCATTAGTCATACCACAGCAAGCAGCATAACTTCATGTTTATACCGATTTCCCTTGCCCCTGAAGTCCCTTGGGGACAATGCAATGAGGCCCAGGTAGATGTTTCACATAGAGTGGGTTCTCCTTGCAGCTGAGGTACCCTGAACTTGGGAACCTGGATATTTTACAATGGGCAATAAGGAAACCTGCCTAAGCTTTGCCCTGGAGGGAAGACATTGTCTTGACTATATTAGATAGAAAGCAGATCTGCCTTCTGCTCTCAAGAGAGACTATCGCTATGTTAGAAGACTCTTTGCTATATAAATATCCTTGAAAGGGTAGTTTGGAATAAAAGAGTAGTAATACCTCTGTTAGCAGGATGTCTAATAATATGAAAGACCCATACAGAATTTTCTTCCAGCAATAGATAGGTAGAAATCTTAGTTTATTTATTGTCTGACTCTTCCACTGAGTGCCTAGGTTGGCACTTAGCTTTATCATGTTTACTAGTGTTCTTCCAATGCCTAGAGCACTGGATGACACAGTAGATATCCAAGTATTTGTTGAATAAATGAAAATGTGTGCTTTTGAGATGTTTATTTTCATGCTGTAGCCAACACAGGAAATATTTACCATTTGAACTAGGTTTATTTATTCTTATTTTTTTTTGGATTTCTTTCTCTCTCTCATTTTGACATGAATGACATCATGATTTTTGGTGATTTAATATTCTTTCTCCTGGCAGAAGATAAAAATTGACCTTTTCGTAGCTTTCATGGTCACTTTCCGCCAACACCCACATGGGCTCTGCTTTGTTTTCCAGCACACTATTGAGGGGTGGGTGTATTTTGATAGGGCTTTCCTTCAAATGGTCCTGATGTGCCTTAATAGCACCATAACACATCCTCCACACTAAGGAATGTTGGCTTTTATGATGATATCTACACTAGAAATTGAGACATTCCTGTATGTTTAAGACAGCTTTCCATTTACTCAATAGCCACAGATCAAAATAATTACTCTAACTCAAAGATAGAATTAAGCAGATTGCTTCTAAAATTAGTCTTCAAACATACAGCTCACTAATAAGTGAAAAAGAAGAGGGAGATTAAAAGCAATATCCCCAGTCATGGGAGTGGTCCTGCTCTGTCTGTTACAGTCATCATGTCCAGGGCCCTGTTTATTATCACACAGTTAAACTGAGATGCACTTAAGAATTTGGCAGTAGGGCCTGCTTTTGATTTTAAGAAAATAACTTGAAGGAGTCTTAACTAGAAAATTTATTTTTTAAAACTGAATTAAAGGCCAACTTAGACATTCTCCAAATTTTGCTACTTAAACATTTTTTTTCCTCAACAACTTCATTGAGATGTAATTCACATACCATACAATTCACCCATGTAAGGTGTACACTTCAGTGTTTTTTGTAACATATTCACAGAGTTGTGTGACTATTACTACAGTCTAATTTTAGAACTATTTATCATTGATAAAAAGAAAATCTATATCCTACTCCTCATCTACCACTCCTTCCCCAGCCCTAGGAAGCTACTAGTCTGTTTTCTATCTCTGTAGATTTGTCTATTCTGGGCATTTCATATAATAGAAGCATACAACATCTAGTCTTTTGTGACTAGCTTTTTCCCCTTAGCCTAATGTTGTGAGGGATCATCCATGCTGTAGCAAATATCAGATGTCCTTCATTCCTTTTTATTGCTGAATAGTATTCCATATCATTTATCCTTAGAATTGCCAATTCGTGGACATTTAGGTTGCTTCCACTTTTGGGCTATTGTAATTATTCCTGCTGTGAACATGTGCGTACTGATCTTTGTGTGCACATGTTTTTGTTTCTCTTGGGTATATTCCTGGAGTGGAATTGCTGGGTCATATAGAAGCTCTATGTTTAACCTTTTGGAAAGCTTCAGGACTGTTTTCCAAAACCACTTTACCATTTTACATTCCTATTGGCACTGTATCGGTAAATAGATTTTCAAAATTCACCTTGGAAAGAAAATGCTAATGGCCTTTGTGAGTTGGATATGATGTGTTATGGTGAAACAATTTTTTATTATAATAATGTACCCTCAATTTCCAATGGTCCTAATTTCTAATCCCTTCTGTGATCGTTTTCTAAGTCTTCTTCAATTGTTTTGTAAAGTTTTATAAGTGAAATTAACCCAAATTGAACTTTTTGCATTTAGCAGAGACTTCAACAATACTAAATATAAATCATAGAATGATAGATCTCAGAACTAGAAGTTTTTGCATTTACCAGTATGATTCTTTCATCTGTTGGACTTATGGAGAACTGAAGCTTAGAGATTCTATGTATCTTGTCACAGATCACGTTGCTACTTAGTGATAGAGCTGAAACCAGAGTCCAGGAATGTTTTATCTCTATACCATGCTTCTCTTCACAGACTTTTTTTCCCCCCAACTTTTCAGCCCTGGGAACCCCTTAACATGAGTTCCAGACTCTTGTTACTGAAAATGATCAGCTGCTTTCTGATCATGTCAACAAGAGAGTTAGCTTGAGGTATTTTGAGGTTATTTATTTGATTCAGCACATGCTTCTTGAGCACATAATTATATCAAGGCAACTTGCTCGGGCCTCTGTGTGGAACATAATGACCTATGTTAGGGAGATTACTCCTACCTTCAAGGAGATTACACTTTAGTAGAGAAGATAACAAACATTTGAGTCACTAACACAAAAGTAGTTTCCGGTAAATGATTGAAAGTATATACAACAGTGTGGGAACTCAGAAAGGGAATAGATGATTTCCAGCTAGTGCTATCTGGGAAGAGTCAACCTTGGGTACGTCACTTAACTTGGGCTTTAGAGAAAGAGTGTGGCTTTAATAGGCAGAAAAATGGGAAATGTGGTAAAGCAAAAGGAATACAGGGAAAATGCCATGGAGGTGACAAAGCTGTGCCATGGGAAAGGCAACAGGCCTAGTTAAATTGTAGCACAGTTAGTACATAGGGGAAGAAGTATAAGATGATTACTGAAAGACAGTCAACAAACATTCTGAGTTAGTTTTAGCAAGTAATTTAACCATTTTATGCCTCCATGTCCTTATCTGTAAAATGGGTATGATAGTAGTGTCTATCTCATATAGTTGATATAAGGAATAAATAAATACATAAGGAAAATATATGTATATATATATTATACATATTTATATGTGTATGTATGTAATGTATGATATATATGTATATATATATAAATTATATGTAAAATGTTCTGAGTAGTGTCTAGTACTTAATAAGCACCATTTAAGTGTTATTTATTATTATATTTTTATTACATAAGTTATTATTGTCTTCCCAGTATGGGCTATATATATGAATTTAAGAGGACTTTGGCTATCAGGCTAATGATGGAGTACATTTGAGATGCATTTCATGATAATTTTCTATAATCTTTTGAGCACAAATCTTCGACTGATTAAGAACTTTTGTTATCACTTACGGGGACTCATCTGTGGCCACACCTATGCAACAGTGACAAATGTGCTCTGACATGTGTTTCCATTGCATCATATGCTGATTACAGAACAAATGGTATTCCCAGGTGAGTGGAGTTATGAATGAAAGGAGTAAACAAGAGAGGCATGCTGCAAGTAGCAATTTGTTAACAAATAGAACATGCTTGTATAACCCTGCATTTTGGTTCATGTTGACTGATTTACATTTTATCCAGACGAGTTTTACTTGGTGATTTTGCTGTTGAGTACCATGAAGATACATTCACTGGTCTTATGATTCACATCCACTTTCATTACTAATGACCAGTGGTACTTAACTGTGTCTTTCTGAATAAATGGAATTAAAAAAAATACAAATAAAAGTAGTCTTAAGCCAGTGTATTTCATTTATGACCACTGTAACTAGAACCATCTGTCACCTAGCAGTTTTAGCTATGTTGGAGTTAACAGACACTTCTTAATTTCTGTTGTCAGCATTGATGTGGGTTTTCTTTCACTAGTTTTTGGTTCCCTACCTTTTTGGAAATGAGCTGGAGAAAATGGAATATAACTCAACTATTTCATTGCACTCCTTTTCAAGTTTGAACAAGGAACACCCAGTTGAAACCGTTTGGAATTTAAAGGATTTGTCCAAAATCCATGCAACAGCTATAGCCAATTAAATTGTTCATAAATATGTTCAAAAAAATGGGAGAATTTTTGACTTTCAGAAAAATTAAGTCAGGAGGCTTTCTTTATAGAGAAAAGGTTATAACTTGTAGAAATCAAAGTTATGACCACCTTTAAAGTTTTATATTAAAGTTTTATAGCAGATGATAGCAAATGCTATAATGCAGTTAAACTAATTTGTTTAGATATATCTGATAATTATTGAGTATAGTTTTCAGGGTTACATAAAATTAAGGGAAATTCAGGATGAACCTAGCAACAGGCATTCTAAATGGTGTTTCTATTTTTATTTTAAAATGAGCTTTAGCATATTATGAAATAACAATATAGATATTGCAAACCGAGTTCATTGTTGACCTATTAAACTGGAGAAGGCATTTCAACTCCCCCTACTTAAATGTGCAACAGCTTGTCTATTTTAAATCATCTTTGAACTCAACAACTACAAGGAGACACCATCACCCAAATGCCAATTATGTGAACCTCTCCCCCATGGGATCATTGAATGGAAAAGAAACTAAGTAAGAATGTAACCTTTTAAAAAGAAAATGACAAGTGATTTAACATTCCTCAGCATTTTTTTTTCCATGCAGAAAGAACTGTGAGGAGTTAGAACATTGAATTTGATAGTCTCGGAACTTTTTTTCACTGCAATGATAATCTCAAATTAAAAACTGACAATGAGAAAGTATTTCAATGGTACCTGAGCCTTGCACTCACTAATCTTCAAGCTTTCATTCAGTTGAGTTTGCGGGTTCCTTTTCTTCTAACAAATGCTGTTGAATGACTTTACCAGAAAAGAAGTGATAACAGATTTAACTGGGGAGTTCCTCACTTGCCATCATGAAAACATGTAGGTGATTTTGTAGCTAAGTATGTTTTTAAGTGTTTCAGTCTGCCTTTGTGATTTGAAAGCCTGGGTTATATCAACTTGTAATACAAAGTGAAAGGGGAGAGAATGGGAAAAATATGTACAACATGTGGGTACAGATTTGGGGCAAAGACTACACTCCCTCCACCCCCCGCCGCCCCATATAAGCATTGCTCTAAGATGCGAATCAACTTCTGAGTTGTTTGATGCCTGCCCTATACTTAAAAGCCAACAAATAGCTTTTATTTTAAGAAGAACATTTTCCAGGCTATAAAAATTATTACTGTGTTTTTTACTTAAACTGTAACACCTGTGTTGTTCATCAGTTGGATCTTATGAAACTCCAGATTTTTGAGGCCCCTCAGTAAATGTGTCTCATCCTGTTAAATTTAAATTCCAAGTTTGTTCAACTTTTCTTTTCAGAAAGGGGTTTTTATTTTTCTAAGCAACAGCTAAACATGGCATGCAAAATAAGATGACTAGGCAATTGCTTTTATCTTCTATCTCTCAAGATTCAATTCTAAGCTTTCTGAACACAGGGTGCTTGGTGTAGGAGTTTATGCATATTTTTGCATTTGAAATAGTCCAAGGGGTTCAAGGATATACCTGGGAGGGGCAATCTCTATGAATGTTGAGGGGTGGGAGGGGGGATGTTGGAACAGCAAAAAATACTGAACATTTGAATGAATTGAATTGGACCAGCATTTGAAATTCTACTATATAACAAGTGGAAAAGCTGATATTTAGTTCTATGGATTGTTAACATTCACATAAAACAGAATTATTTAGCATTTACTGAATCCTTTTGGATAATCAATTTGGGATCAAATGCAAAAGAACATGTGTCTGCCTTTGTATGACCCCAAATTCTTCCGTTTTCCCTTTGAGCAGATGACATGCCTTCTTTGCTGACTGCTATTGGTTGCTAGGAGAAGTGCACTGGTCTGGTCTCCTCTTATCCAGCAGTAAAACTAAAGAGTGTATTGAGTAAGAGAAAGCGAGGCAGAACACAGTACAGGCCATGAATCATGACTTGTCTCCAATATGTCCACTTTGCTCCCATTTTTTTCCCTTTAAAAAACTTTTGTTTTTACCAATGATGCTTTCTTTCAGCCACTGTCTATAATCCTTTTGGAGCCCGAGGGGATGAGGGTTGCTAAAGGGAGGCTGTGCTGCTGAGAGTCCACTCAGAGCAATAATAAAGGCCTTGAGAGTTATTCATGGGCCACATTAGTGAGAAAGCCCTACTCAGTGAATAGCATCAGTCAGCTGCCTTTGAAATAGGGTGATTAATACCTTCTGTTTTTAATGGGGGGAAAAAGGCAGACAAGAAAGGTCTTCATACTACTTTGGCTCTTTTGCAAATTAGATCTTATACATTGTCAATGCTTTTGACAAAGAAGTTGCTAAGTTTTCAGTACCTGAAATAGTCTTTTTCAAAAATAATGTTTCATGAACTGTTAATTGTAACTACTGATGGATAAAATTGAAATGGTAAAAATATCCTAAATGAACACTTACATAAAAAAAAAATCAGTTAGCCATTCTTGTATTTTGGCAATGTTTGTGATGATGATCAGCGAAAAACATGATGTTAGTGATTACATTCAAAATGTCTTTGCTGATCTATTTCATAGTAGCCCAATCATATTTTCATTTGTTTGATAAAGAAACTAATTATAGTACTCTTGAGATTTTAGAGAAAAATCTAATGAGAAAGTGTTAAGGGTGGCAGGTGTTTGTTCCCATAAGCACTTGGATGTAAGGGACAGTCTATGATTTACAAAGTTGTTATATATTTGTGTGTATATATATTACATATATATTATATATAATACCTATAGGCTAGTTTAGTGTAAGAGATTAGATATGCTATCCTTATAGTCCATATTACCTTTCTTTATGTATTTTGACTACATTAGATACATGCCATAGTTCAAATAAAATTGCTTGAAGTTTAGGAACCTTGTAAATCATTAGAGATGAATAGATAGGAAAGCTTTTGGTTTTAGTGGCATGTGTATGGCAACTAGAAAATGCAAGGTGATGTTTTTTCCATACTGTGTGTCATTATGGTTCTGATGTCATCCAGATTGTTCATATTTAGATGGTAAATTTAGCCAAATAAATGTTCTTTTAAAATTATTCTCATTCATTTCATTTTACATTTTGAATTTATTTTTAATATAGCAGTCTAGTCTGGTCCTTCCATATGTGCTCTTGTTCAGTGGAAAGCTTTTACCATAGTCTGAATATGAGAACAAACAACATTTGACTAACTCTGTGTGATGCTACCGTAACCTGTTTTCCACTCTGTGGAAGTGAAATATCTTGTTAAGAGGTGGTAATACCCAAGGGCAATCAGAGATGAAAATGTAACGATTTGGTGGGTGATGTCTAGAGAGCAGCTTCAAGTGAGGTCTGACTGAACATCTTCATTAGTGATATAAAGGAGAGAACAAAATGCTAAAAAGAAAGTACATGTCCTAACATTAGAAAGCTATCAAACCTTTCTCTCCCTAATAACCCCCCCCAACCTCCTGCCATGAACATAGAATAATTTGCCAAAACTCTTAGCAGAGTAAGAATTAATGCTTTATTTGGTATATAAATAAACTAATTCTTCAGGGAAATAATGAGAAATCTAGATATCTGACTAGAGGGAGAAGCCAGCAAAGCAATAAAACTGAAAGGGCCCAGGGGATAAATATGTGAGTGGAGGCAAAGAGAGAATGTGATTCAGATTAGGAGTGTTATGTCCCAGTTTAAAGGTCATGAGATTATAGTGCCCATTTAGGGAGTATTGCATCATTGACTAGGGAGATTCTCTTTCAATGAATGTGGTTTAAGTGCAATTGAAATACTCCTTTCATTTTGTACATCATTGCTACAACAGATTTTGGCAGAATAGAAACAGGAGTACAAAGATTCTTTTGGAAGATGCATGTCCACCTAAAACTAGAGAAGGATGTATTGATTGTTTCTGTCTATCTTGCCCTGTGCAGATGAGAAACAATATTAAGATGGATCCTATAAAATCTTTTTAAATATTGATGAAAAAGATTGGCAAAAACATAGCCACATTTAAAATAATTCACCAACTCCTTTTCATAACTGAATTAGAAAAAATTGGAAACATAAGCTGAGTTTAGGTAGGAAATACTCATGTTTTGCAATTAATCTTGACTTGTAAGATATGCTTAATCCAAAGTTGCATTGCAGTTCAATGGAAAGGTCATTAACAATGTGAGTCCACTATGTAAACAGACAAGAATTGTCACCAGATGCACTGGGTGACCAGGACTCAGAACACAGTCCTCTTATTATTTCCATCATTAGTGAGGTCTTATTATATGTGCACCCTTTGGGGCTATACAATTTAAGAGAAATGTGAAAAATTTGATAGCCTCTGCTCTATAGGGAGCTGCAAAATGGTAACAGGAGTAGGAAATAATACTTAGGGTTCACTCTATGAATTGGAGTTCTTTTTTATGCTTTTCTTCTAGTCTCATTATTATAATTAATTAATAGTAGAGGGCAGAACAATATCCTGTAATTGGATTTTAAAATCATCTTTCTTAGTAGAAAAAATTTTCAAATGTTTGATAAGCATCACGTACAAGCTAGTCCCTGTGCTTTGGTGATTATTTTATATCATTAATGGTAAGACCAACATAAAGAATGCAGAGCTGACTGCCAAGACTCATCAATGCCATCCTGTTCTTGTAATCTCCTGGCACCTCTGTTAGTCAGTAAAGGGAACAGTATACCATTGATTGGGTGTCTCAGAACCTTAGGGGCCTGGTAGTAACTATTTCTGGCTTTGCTGTCCATAAGGCTTCCTTTGTCACAACTATTCACCTTTGCCTTACTGGGGAGAAAGTGGCTATAGAAAATATGTAAATGAATGAGCAGGGCTATGTCCCAAGAACACTTTATTTATGGACACAGAAATTTTAGTTTTTAATAATTTGTTTCTTGTCACAAAATATCACCTTTCTTTGACTGTCTTTTTATGATTTAAAAATGAAAAAAAATCTTATCCATGGGTCATAGCAAAACAAGGGTTGGGCCAGATTTGGCGTGGGGGTTATAGTTTAGCATACAATATAAAATAACCCCTTTTTCATTAGCAGAATGAAAGAAAGAATGTGTTGGGATGGGATAAGAGGTATGTGGAGACAGAAGGTGGATATTCTCTCCCCACCCATACCATTTCTCCAACTTCAGCAAACGTTTGGAGGGTACCTACTGTGTACAGTTGTTTGAGCTCTTGAGATCCCAGGCTAAGGTCTAAGGTCCCAGCTTTCAAGTACTGCTTCATATGAGGTGTTTGTATGGTGCTTTGAGAACCTACAGGGCTGCCCAGAGCCTTGTGGGAAAGCCTCTCCTGGCAGGTCACTTAAGCAAAGTTTTGAGAAGAAAAGGACTTGTAATGGTCATTTGAACAAGTGTTTATAGTACTGGAAATAGGGTGAAAAGGGTATTTTAAGCATGAGATTAATAGAAATGTGTTTTTAACTGAGGTATAGGGACTTCTCAGAGGAGATGGCTCTGGGAAACGGAGTTGAAGGTTTCTTGAGAAAGACTCAGTCATGGAAGGAAAGCACTGAAAACCTGTCTAGAGGTTTTAAAGTAGGTTAATCTTATTGAGAAATACAAAGCGAAACCTCTATCAAGATGTTAGTAAAGGTGAAAAGATCAAAGGCAGAGAAAACACTTTAGGGATAAAATGATGAAGGGTATAAACCAAGGAATTGTCAGTAGGTATGATTCAAAAACTATAGTGGAGGTAAATTTGATTGAATTGGACTGGGTGTTGGGGAATAAAGAAAAGAGAGAAAGTGTAGGAGCAGATGTTTTTAGGGGTTTAATTTAGGAATTTGAAAAAGTGAGTCAGAATGAAGTTACCCCTAAATATATTTGTCTTAATTATCTTTAAGATTTTACAAGGTTTTCTTCATGTCCTCACTGGCTGCTCTTCTGATTGAAGGCAGTGGCAGTTCTCTTGCTAGGTGTCATTTCTTCTCTCTGTACTTGTTTGGGCTTGTGTAAATCTGAACTCAGCTTTAGATTTGCAAGTAATTTAGAAGTATGATACCAACTCCTGTTTTCATGCTTTCCACTGAAAAGTTCATATAGTTCCATTCGTATAGAGAATATAACATCTTCAAAATCAAGAACCAATTCACAAAGCTTTCCAAGAGAAATCTCTACCTCTGTCACTTCAGCAGGGCCCATGTTTACATCTTGGTCCATTTTTATATCTGCTGAATTGGACAAAGTAGGACTCAGTTATGTTAGATGAATTAAATGTCCTTTATAAACAGTGTTTTATGCAGAAGCTTATACAATTTATGCCACCTGACCCCCAAATATGTTCAAGAGTTAAACTTCCTGTTGAAGTCAAGGGTCTTGTAGTAGAAGAAAGTGTTGCATGACATGGAGGAAACCTGCACAATAGCTCTTCGAACTAAGTATGTCTGCTGCTCCACATGGTGGCTAATAAGCTACGTGGCTACTTGGCCTGTGGATAAAGGTCCAGGGGAGACTGTACTAGAGAGATTCTCTGCTTGCTGAGAATTATGTGTTGGCTGCTTTCCTTTGGTCCTTAGGATTCTCTGTATCTGTTGTTCCTAATATAGGGAGTGATAGATTGAAATAGAATGTAGCCAGCAGCTCAGTAATATGAAAGTAAAAAATAAGATGGACAATCAGGTAATGGAATCCAGTTCCCAGTTTCTAATTGGTTTTGTTCTGGCAACTTTATGTTACTGTCATGCTGTGGGGCCACATTATGCCACCATTTGAAAGCAACGGGCATTGGGCCATTATAACTGTAACCAGTGGTTGAGGGTAGTCTAACTCTTCAAAATTTAATCAGTGAGGATGTGTGTTTTTATAAATAAATATATATATAATATATATATACTTAAAGTGTATTATATCTGTAATGAGATAAAAGCCCCAATAATTAAGTGCCTATATGTTAAATTTATAGTTATGGTACAAGAATAGCTAGACAGACCTTCTAAATAATGGGCACAAAATGTGGAACTCACTCTTCTGTGATTTCTGTACATTATTATAGTTTAATTCTTTTTAGATTTTCTTTTTTATTCAAATTCCACTGTCTCCTTCCACTAACATCTGTAACACAGAACATATAATATTGAAAAGGATAGCCCTGGTTTAGGGGCCTCCACATAAAATTCATTCTCCTGGTTTGGAGCGAGTTAATTGTGTATCGTATTGACAAAGGTGCTGTCATTCCCATAATAGTCTGTGAACTCATGGGGGGGTCTAGTTTTCTGAGGAGGCATATATAAAATGACTAGAAATATAGAAAGTCTCATCATGAATCTAAAATAGAAATACAGATGCTACAAAGGAAATTTCAGTAGACTCATTTGTCTTTTTCCCTATGCAAAGTAAGTTCCTAATTTGTTATCCCATCATCACAATATTCCTAAGTGCTTTCAATTTCTATTCTACGTGAGGATTAGAGTTTGAGAAAAATGTGTATTGGAAGAATCACTTAAGTATAATATATTCACATATAGACTGATATAAATTAGACTGGATTATAACTTGTGTGCTATAAATATAACTAAACTACATTTTTGTACCCTAAGCAACTAATCAAAACCAGGGGGTAACTTTATTACACCCAATTTCAATAAATTTTCTATAAATTTATATAACTGCCAGAACATTTCTTACCTTTTCTCCACCAATTTAAAGTTTTAAAAGAAGGGTCAAGTTAACCAAAAGAATGTTTAAAAAGTGAATGTGGTTTGGCAAATGGTGATTGTTATAAAACACAACCCTTTAGGTAGCATGTATGCATTATATCAAAAAGGTAAATACAGTAGTTGAGTCATCCTTACAAATGAGCACACATACTAATAATTAATGCCTTTTACAAGAGGATTTAGCACACACTTTGTGGGTATTTATCTCACCCAAAGAGGAAAGTTTCCTTCTGTGGGAAAACATTAGATCAAGGAAGGCCTGAAATATCTGCGTAACAAACAACTTTGTGAAGCCACACTCAGTCTAACAAGTTCCAACAAGATCAGGTACTCAGAATAAAAAAAAAGGAATGAAGGCCACAAAGATCTACTACCTTGTTTCCCAGTTCTTTTCTGTAATGCAGCTCAGACTCTCTGATGAAGTCATCATTTCTCCTTCCTTCTGTGTAAGAACTTGTTCCCCTCTCTTTCTCTAAGGGAGGTGATTTTGGGGAAATTTGGTAAAGCTTAAAAGGTCTAAAGCTTATAAAGATCTAATTTTGTTTGATGTGATGTACTAGGATTAGGAAACTAAAATAAAGATGTATGTTTGTAAAATGAAAGATTCTACTGCTTATTATTAATACCTGAGTTTGTGATATGCTGTCATTCATAAGAAGACATGAATACTGTGTAATAATTCATTTTGGATTGTGAGAAACTACCAACCTCTCATTTCTTGAAATTATACTTTGAATTAAAACAATTAAGGACTGGTTATTACTTGGGACAGGGCATGTAGGAAAAAAAATATAGTGTATTTGGTGTAATTTTTACAACTCTAAATATGCAGATAACTCAAAACTTATGTACAAGACATACAACTTTTTGGCAATGTTGGTAAGGTTTATAGATAGAATAATATAAACATATAAAAATTACTTTTTTCTAATATATTGTTTAATGTTTCTAACATAAAATATTAAATGGTTGAATTGAGGCCATAATCATAGTCAATAATCCATGCAACATGTGTTAAAGGTTAAGGAATAACCATATACCCATATGTGCATACACATAGGCATGCATATGCACACACATGTACACATAAATGTGTGTGTATGCACATACACATATACCTAAATGCTTAGAATTTAGTTAAAATTTATACAAACAAGTTCAAAGGCTGTAGCACATCTCTCCTGCAGCTTTAGCATTCCTGTGAGTTACTTACTAACATGTAAACTATCCTTTTCTGCTTTGGATTTACAGATTTACAAAAAAATATGTACTTGGATTAGGATTAGGATTGAATTTTGTCATTGGTGTGTGTGTGTGATTTTTACCATCAGAAAAAAGAATACTTGTATTTCTTCCTAATTTGCTATTAAGAGAACTCTGTTCCAATATTGGGGATAAAATACATCTTCAGTGTCTTCTACTAAGCTTTCAAGTATCATCTGAGATAGAATAAACGAATAAAACATTTGGGCATAGATTCTTTTAGCTGACAGTAATCTAGGTTTATTTAGTTGGTTTGAGGCAAAACTCATATAACAGTTAAAGCTACTACAATACTTTAATGTTCAGTTTACCTGGAAAGTTCAACTGAATGTAAGATTCACAATAGCCTTGTTGCTGCAATTTTTTTAAAAAGCTTGTTGTGTTCACTCTGGTATAGCCTGCTCCTCTGTTCCATAACAACTGTAAGAATGAGTTTGCAGCTCCTCTCAGCACTAGTGAAAACCTCAAGTGACATTGTTAGTACTCTTGAAGAAGTAATGGAAAATGGTTTTGCAGAATATGACACTAAGAGATAAGTTGCTCTTTTTTGAAATTTAATCTTGCTTTGCTATTTTCAAGTTTATGGCTGCTGTTATTAGTTTAGATGATAGCACAGGTACACATTCATTCATTAGTTCCTTCAAAAGATACTAAGCATTTCCATTGTTCTGGATACTTATAACAGTGTGGTGAGCTTTTAACTTAGTGGGAAAGATATATCATAATCACACTGAATCTGTGCTTACAATTGAATATAAGTATTATAAAGAAAAATTACAGTGTCATGAATAGATTTTAAGATCAACAAAATTTAATTTCTTGGACCTGGAGGCCTCCCTGAAGAAGTAATATTCATGTTGAGGCTTGTGGTATTTGGGATAGTCATGTGAGGGGTGGGATCTGGGAAGAGTATTATAGACTGAATGTCCTGAGGGGCTTGGGAAGAGAACCTGAAACTTTAGAAAACACAGAAGAAAAGTACAGTGGAAAGTTGTGATCAAAGGACAGGTAGTAGAAAGCTGTGCTGTATGATTACAGATTTATGTAAGTAAGTGTTCTTAATTTTATCTGAAGACAATGGGAAGATATTGGAGGATTATTATGCTCCTACTAGAATTTCCAGGAAGGTAAAAGTGGTCCAATGGTAAATCTGAATACTGTAGTGTGTACTTAGCTGTTAGCTTACTGGGAGCCTCTGGGTGCTATGAAAGCACGTCTGATGGGAACTGCAACAATTCCGAGGATGAGCAGAGGATTCAAAGGAGGATATCTTGGGCTAAGGCAGAGTAAGATTTAGTTAAAAGCTATGGCTAGCCCCCACTCAGACCAGTTACATTTGTAAGACTGGGAAAGGAGACAGGGGTCTTTTTTCTAAAAGTTTTTTCATTTGAATCTTGATGTGTATCCAGGGTTGATAATGAGAAAACGGTAAGGAATTACATGGAAAAATGTTGCCAAGGAACTGAAAGTAAATTAGTAAGACTGGAGCAAAGTGGGTGAAGAGGGTATGATTTAGAGAGATTCCTAGGTGTTTGGCAAAAATAAATAAATTAAGTTAGTTTTACATCCATGCTGCATTCAGGGAAGCTAATGAAAGATCATCACAGGACTCCTGTACAACCAACTCCCATAATGCTTTGCTCTCCTTGAATTATGTCCAACTTCACTTGAATTGTGATAATTTATGCTTGTGCATTATGAATCATATTTATGTTAGGCTGTTCATGTTAGGAGCTGTTTCCTTACTTATTGCTTGTGTGAGGAGCAGAAAACCTTAAACATAAAAATTCACTCAATAAATATTTGCTGAATTAAAATGATCCACTTAATTACTTGTTGTCCTTATTCTAGACTTAACAAAAGCTATTCTTTTTCCCTTGGTTATGCTAAATTCATCAATAACCTGTGCACATTGAAAATGATCTTTTCATCATTTCCTGTATATAATTCATGTATTTGGAATTTGATCTATCTCCTATTTGTGTGATTAAATCCAGTTTCCCCTTCAGCAATATTCATAATACACACTTTGTATTGTAATTGTTATTTTAGCTACCTAGAATGAAGGGCAAACCTGTTTATGTTAATTTTAAAGCCTAGAGAAGAATATGCTTATATTACTATTGTTTAGCTTTCTATTATGTAATGTAATAAAAGGAAAGTGCCCTAGCTCATTGTTTTTATTATCATGTGTTTTTTGTCGTTAAGAGTTTCTTTATTTCAAAAGTTACCTCAAAAGGAGACTATATTAAATTGTCACTTCATTCCTTTCAGAGAAAGGCAATTAAAGTACAAAGATTAGTTTATAAGATTTAGTAAAATAAAATTCAAGTGTATGAAAAATTGGTAATAAAATATATTTTATGTAACTTGAAATTTTACATTGTATGTAGTTTAATAAAATTAATAGTTGGATACTAGTGATATTTCAAAATATAGTAAAAATATATTTTATTCTATAATAACAAGTGCAAAAGTTGTAATGTGAAAAATTTGGAACAGATAATTACTTGATTCAGAAGCCAGTCCATGTAATAATTAATGATCTTTGCCTTCTCACTCAAATGTTCTGATTATTTTTCATGAGGAAAAAGGGAGGGTGAATAATTTTTTATGCTGAAATATCTGTAATAATGATTCCATGATGTTCTCATTTTCCATTTTTCCGTAAGATTGATGACCACCATGGGGATATGGAGGTCTTGATAGCATTAATGCTCAGTTGGGGAGGCAAGGTTTCTGGAAAGTGACTATAATTGTATGTCTCCACAGATTTGGGTGGTAGCAGTGCTCAAAGAACATTTTTACTCAGTGATTTAAATGCAAGGGAGGTCTGGTTTAGTCAAGGGCACTAAATTTATTTAGGGAAGAAAAAAATACATTCCAGGGAAATGCATATAAAATAATAATAATCACAATAATGTTTAGTAATGTTATCCATTCTTCCCTAAGGAACTTCAAGCTCTTGGCTCTCATCTCATTAATTCTCAGATGCTCCCTGGGAAGGAGTAGGCAATAAACTACATGTTGAAAAGATGTTTAAAATAGGATATTTAGGAAGTGTTGCATTTTTAATACATATAGGTTGGTCAACAAAGGTTGCAACTCATAGAAATAAATGTATGCTTTTTCATTACAAGAAATGGATGACAAAAAAAAACTTTCAAAAATTAATTGTGAAAAATAGTTCATTGTTTTCCTTTGTGTTTCCATTTGAACTCAATTGCCTGTCATGCCTATGACCTATTTTCAAAATTCCATTAAAGTCACTGAGTAACAAGATTCTTAGCAATCTTTAGTCAGGTGTCATTTGACTATTGGTGATCAAGATTGAGAGTGCCTTAAATGAGGAGTTTCAATCAATGGCCATCATCCATGTTATTGATTAAACACTTTGTTACCTTAGTAATGGCCCAAAATCTAAAACATTTCCTAAAATTGGTTAATTTTAAGGAACAATTCAAATAGTAAAATAAGATAACTATTTGCATAATTAATTGAAAAGATAATGGAATATGAAGCAAATATATATGTTTCTCTTTGGAAAGAGTAGCTTGTGTTATTATTGGATATATAGATGACCTTTCCACTCTGAAGGTCAGAGTTCAAATTAAGCCTTGGGTGCTAAGTAAATTGAGATGAATGGTTTGGCCTTTGTCCCTGGTGTAAAATAATCTATATCACAAAATCACCGTACATCTGTTTTTGCAAAATTGGCATAATTGGCATTCTCCTAGGATTTTGTTGGCATTGAAGCTGAAGCTATTATTTACTACAAAGATTCTTGTCTATCTCAGGGTGTTTTAAAAATGTCTATAAACATAGCTTAGAATATGTCCATTCATTTTGGAGAAGGAAGGCTTATGTCTCATCATAATCAATTTGGCAATTGATAATAGCAGAATAGCAATCTAATACATTACTAAGATGGATGAACCTATGTGAAATGACAATATAAAAGTTGGAGGAGGACAATATAATAAATTCTGAGGAGGTCACTTTCTTGTTATTACTAGTAATTTTATAACTACATTCACTCAATTATATTGATAAAGATTGCTTTTATATTCCAATGAATTGAAAGTTATTCATATTTATCATAAACTTTAAATTTAAACGCATATATATGATATTATATGTCAAAAGATATCTGGCAATAATATCTGAAAATATTAACTGCAGGTGGTTTCAAAATTAACTCTTTGTTCCATAGATTCCTCTGTTAATAATTGTCTATGTAAGTTCTCAAAAGTTAATCATGTTTATTGATAGAGGGTCTATTTGATAAAGTTTCTTGGCCAGAAAAACTCTATGTGAAAAAGGTGTTTGTGTCTTTTAAATTCTACAAAAATATGTGCACACTAATTAAAGGACTGAGAACAGGAAAAGTAAGTTAATGTATACAAGTATATACATTAATGTTAAAGATGTTCATATTTCAAGTATATAATTAATCAATTTTTGAGGAGGATGATTTTTTATTTTTGTTTTAAGGAGTTCTTGATAGTACAAATAGGAAATATAAAATATTTGTAAGGAATGGTGGCTTAGTATTGTACGGTAGAAGGTTATATTAAACATTGAGTTAACCATCTACTCAAGATAAAACAAAAAAATATTTGGGGTACTTGCAGTTTTTTTTTATTATTATTAAGGTATCATTGATATACAATCTTATGAAGGTTTCACATGAGCAACATTGTGGTCAGTACATTCACCCATATTATCAGATCTCTCCCCCCACCGCATTGCAGCCGCTATCCATCAGCATACTAAGATTCTATAGAGTCATTACTTGTCTTCTTGTGCTGTACTGCCTTCCCCATGACCTACTTATATTCTGTGTGCTAATTATAATGCCCCTTAATTCCCTTCTCCCTCTGTCTCCACCCACTCTTCCTAACCTGTTCCCTTTGGTAACCACTAGTCCCTTCTTGGAGTCTGTGAGTCTGCTGCTGTTTTTGTCCTTCAGTTTTGCTTTGTTGTTATGCTCCACAAATGAGTGAAATCATTTGGTACTTGTCTTTCTCCAGCTGGGTTATTTCACTGAACACAATACCCTCTAGCTCCATCCACATTGTTGCCAATGGTAGGATTTTTTCTTTTTATGGCTGAATAATATTCCATTGTGTATATGTACCACATCCTCTTTATCTATTCCTCTACTGATGGACACTTAGGTTGCTTCCATATCTTGGCTATTGCAAATAGTGCAGTGATTAACATAGAGGTGCATATGTCTTTTTGAATCATGGATTTTGTTTTCTTCAGGTAAATTCCTAAGAGTGGAATTCCTGGGTCAAATGATATTTCTGTTTTTAGTTTTTTGAGGAACCTCCATATTGCTTTCCACAATGACTGAACTAATTTACATTCCCACCAACAGTATATGTAGGAGGGTTCCCCTTTCTCCGCATCCTCACCAGCATTTGTTGTTCCTAGTCTTTTAAATGTTGGCCATCCTAACTGGTGTGAAGTGATATCTCATGTGGTTTTATTTTGCATTTTCCTGATAATTAGCAATGTGGAGCATCTTTTCATGTGCCTGTTGGCCATCTGAATTTCTTCTTTGGAGAGGTGTCTGGTCATACCCTCCACCCATTTTTTAACTGGGTTATTTGCATTTTAGGTGTTAAGGTATGTGAGCTCTTTATATATTTTGGATGTTATCCCCTTATCAGATATGTCATTTATGAATATATTCTCCCATACTGTAGAATGCGTTTTTGTTCTGCTAATGATGTCTTTTGCTGTACAGAACTTTTTAGTTTGTTGTAGTCCCATTTGTTCATTTTTGCTTTTGTTTCCCATGCCCGAGGAGATGTGTTCAGGAAAAAGTTGCTCATGTTTATATTCAAGAGATTTTTCCCTATGTTTTATTGTATGAATTTTACAGTTTCATGACTTACATTTAGGTCTTTGATCCATTTCGTGTTTACTTTTGTATATGGGGTTAAACAATAATCCAGTTTCATTCTCTTGCATGTAGCTGTCCACTTTTGCCAACACCAGTTGTTGAAGAGGCTGTCATTTACCCATTGTATATCTGTGGCTCCTTTATTGTATATTAATTGGACATATATGTGTGGGTTTATATCTGGGCTGTCTGTTCCCTTGCAGTTATTTTTAAAAAGAACATTCATCTTTGGGTTAGAAAATTTTAAACTCTTCATTTCCTTTTGGTTTACGTATCATTTTAAGAAAAAGAACCTCTTCTTTTCTGCCCACTATTGCATGCACACACACAGACACAACACATACACACCCCTCCAAAACACAAACACAAAACAGCTTGCATTTGTTGTTAGGCTGTAGCAACTTTTGCAGAGATTTCAAGAATTGGAAAATTTTCTCTTCTCATTATTAGTGACTATGAAAGTTATAGTATTGGATTAACCAAGCAGTCATTCCCTTTGCAAATCATATTGACTGAAGCCAAACTTCCTCCAAACATATACAACTAAGAGCGTAATTTCTAGTGTGGTGGGCACTGGTGCATCTATCAGTAAGTGGTATACTCAGTAAGATTCAATTTTGCTTACTCTCAAACTTTTTTTTCCCTACTTCAATATTTTCATTATCATTCTTTTTTTTAACAAATGTTAAGCCTTTGGACCACTTGTAAGACAAAAAAAAAAAGAAGTTTTATCCATACATAGTAAATTAAAAAGAATTGATGTATGTGTCTTGTAGTTCCAGGGGGGAAGAGTGTTCCTGAAGCAGGGAGAACAAACCAGTATGACTGAAATCAGTCTAAGGAGAGGCTAGATTGGGAGAAACCCTCTTATTGTTCACAAGGAGGCCCAGCTTTATTTTCAGTGTGCTCTTTTCTTTCTCCCTGGTTCCTGCTAGCAAAAGCCTGCTTGGTCCTCTCCATCCCCTGCAGCCATGTCAAGTGCTCACTTCCCCATCCACTCCCAACCTGCCCCCTCCAGGAGAAACTCCACAAGTGGGTCCCTGGTGAGTGACAGGCACCAGACCAATTATGCAATGGACGAGAGGAGAGAACAGCCTCTATCCACCCCTTGCCCCCAGGTTTCGAGAAACTATAGTGGTATATGTAAATGGGCTAAGGCCAGGCAAGAGATTCTGGAAATACTACAATTTACCCCACATTTCTCTAAAATAAAATGCTTTTGAGTTGGATGTGACTAACAGACTAAAAAGATTGGGGAAGATGTCATGGGATATTTGTGAGAATATTAGCCCAGGTAACAAACACATGAAAACAACTGGTTCCATGCTTGGTATAGATTCAGTGCTGAATTGAATATTTGTTTCTTCCTTTTCAGGTTATCTCAGTTTTTACACAGAATGTAGGGGATCCTTCACAATTCTTTTCTTTTTCATTTTATTGATGACTGCTTCATATTTTGATTTTTTAAATCATCATTACTTATTTCTTACAGGGTATGCCTGTTGAAGATACAGTCTTCAACTCTAAAGGATCATGTCTAGATCCTTGTTTTATTTGTATTTCTTTTTGTGTTGCTTTTCATTTTTTTTGTTCTTGAACATTTTTAGTTGTTCTCAAAATAATATTAAGTGTATATTTGCAAAATTTTCCAAAAAGTCACTATTAGCTTTTGCTGTTGTTGTGATGTCATGACTAGAGGGGAGAGGCTGTACTGTTTGGGAGTTCTACTTCTCTCTTACCCCTGGGAATGCACAGGCTTCTTGGTTGATATTTATGTTAAGGGTGTGAACCTTAATTTGATAGGAGAGAACATATTTTCATAATGAAAGAAAGCTGTCAGTCTTATGTGTTGGAAACAAAGAGTGAAATGAAGACAGCATTTGCAAAGATGTTTTCTTCTGTTGTGCCATCATCTCTCAGGGGAAGTGACAGAAGCCATTTAGTTCTAATCTTTTAAATGAGAATGAGCAAATCACCCTATTGAGAATCACCTTTGCTTAGATGAACATTATATGGACCGAAGCATAATCATTTTTTTTTCCATTGCTTATTTTTGTAACCTCCTGCCAACCAGTCACCTAACAGTCAAGTTTAATATTGTAAAAGAGGGTGAATGGCATCAAAACAATAAGAGAGAAGGTAGAATTGGAAGTAGACTATGTGAATAAAGACTTAAATGTTTTTGTGAACATTAAATTTTTAACAATTCCATAGTAAGATTCACAACCCACTTTCATTATAGAACACATTACCTGAAAGACAGAGATGGACACATTGCAGTCTCTGGTCCAGATTTGGCTTGCTACCTTTTGTGTGACCCACAAACTATTAAGATGTCTTTTTGGCATTTGAAGTAGTTGAATAAAAATCAGGAGTAGAATTATATTTCATGATATGTGGAAATTTTATTCAATCTAATTATTTTTGTCCTCAAATAACTTATTGGAACATAGCCATGCTCATTTATTTACACACAGTGTATGGTGACCTTCCTGCTGAAAAGGCATAGTGAAGTAGCTGTGACAGACATGGTATGAAGCACAAAGCCTAAAATATTTATTGCTCTTTAAAAGAATGTCTACTGATCTCCCACTTAAAATAAAAGGGTTGAACAACACAGAGAGAAAAGTAGTGATTCTATAACATCTCACTACACTGATGGACAGTGACTGTAATGGGGTATGTGGTGGGGACTTGATAATGGGGGGAGTCTAGTAACCATAATGTTGCTCATGTAATTGTACATTGATGATGCCAAAAAAATATATGTATAATCAAAATAAATAAATAAATAAAAGGGTTGATATTTGTGCTTGTGTGTGTTGTTAGATCTTATACAAAAGTGCTAAATTTTAAGATAGAAATAGAATTCATTTAAGGTGATCACAGGAGAGAGGAGAAGGGCTTAGATGGGTTTCTAAAACACAATATGAGAAATTGTCAAAAGAGTGCGTGATATTTTGCCAGAAAAATTATTGATTTGGATCACTTCAATATCTTCAAATATCTGTTACCACATGGGAAAATTATTAGACTTGTTTTATTTAACACAATGGAATAAAGTTGGAGTTAGTAACAGTAAGTGTAAATTTTACTGAAACATATGTTGATTCAATGAGAAAACATAAATGAATATACTAATAAAATTATGCTATTATGGTATATATATATATTTTCTTTTGGGGGTTGAGTCAGTGGCTTCAAGCATTATTCAAGCATAGGCTATTTAAAAACTGTCAAAATGTCTGGAGGCAGTTAGATTGAATGACTTTCTTATTTTCTTATTAATTCAGCAAATATTCATTGGGCACCTCCTTAGTTTTAAGCACTCTTTTAGGCACTGAGATTAGAGTGGTGAGCAGCCCAGACCAAGTGGCTGACCTAGAACTGTTATGCTGGAGTCCTGGAAGGGGAGAGAGACTATATGCAAGCAATCAGATTAATTGTTAGTTAATTTTAAAGACAAATCAATGTTGTGAAGATGTAGTGTAGTGTTACAACTGTGTCAGATATGTCAGGCCTTTGGATAGATGCATTAGGAGAAGCCTTGTTAGTAGAAAATGTTTGAGCTGAGACCTGTCTAGGGCCAGCTTTGCAAAGAGTTGCAGGAAAAGCATTCTAGTAGAGGGACAGGACTATGCAAAGGTGGAAAGGAACTTGATATGTTCAAGAACCAGAGAGGAAGCTAGTATATTAGTTTCCTAGGGTTGCAGTAACAAATATCCACAAACTTCTTGATTGAAAAAGCAACAGAAATTTATTCTCTTACAGTTAAAATCTTGGTGTAGGAGGAATCCTTCTGACATGGATTTGATTGTGCCCCCTTAAAAAGGTTTGTTGAAGTACTAATTCCCAGCTCCTTAGAAAGTCATATTTTTTAGAAAATAGGCCTTTACAGAGAGATAGTTAAACTAAAACGAGGTCATTAAGGTAACTCTTATCCAATATTACTGCTGTTCTTAAAAATGGAGACATTAGGACATGGAAACTCAGGAAGAATCTATGTGAAAATGAAGGCTGTGATTGAAACAATGCATTCATAAACCAAGGAATGCCAAAGATTGCCAGCAGATCACCAGAAGCGAGGAAAGAGGCCTGGAACAGCAGAAGGTATCAATCTTAGCCAATATCTTGGATTTGCACTTTGAACTTCCAGAACTTTGAGATAATAAATTTCTGTTGTTTAAGCCACCTGGTCTGTGATATTCTGTTAAGACCACCCTAGGAAATCAGTGCACCTCCTTGCCTCTTTCAGTCTCTGCTGGCCCTGGATATTCCTTGGTTTGTGGTGGCAGAACTCCAGTCTCTGCCTCTCTCTTCACGTGGACTTCTCTGCTGTCTCTGTGTATCTTTTCATGTGTCTTATAAGGATACTCTTGTTGGATTTAAAGACCGTTGTAATCCAGAATGACCATCTCTCCATTCTTACCTTAATTACTTCTGTGAAGACCCTATTTCTGTCACATTGTGGGTCTGGGTGGCCATGAATTTTGAGGGGGACACTATTCAATATACTACAACTGATAGGCCCAGAGGGTTGTCAACAAAGGGGATGGGCTGGTACAAAGAGAAGGTAGAAATGGCAAGGGATGGGATAGATAGGGTAGATTGTAGATCTAGTAGAGGATCCTTGTGAGGAGTAAATCCTAGCGAAGGGTCTGGATTTTATTCTAATATAAAGAAAATTGCTTGGAGGGTTTTAAGCATAGAAGTAGCATAGTTTGATGTACATTTTAAAGATGTATTTCTGGCTATTGTATAGAGGATGGGCTGTGTTACTCCCACTCTTCCAACAGCAAATACAATGGTGGATTTTTTTCCCTGAGTATATGTAAAACAGTAACAATATTATACACAGGAGTAATACTAGTATGACTTCATTTGGGTTCCTGGACCCAATTCCCAGGTATGTAAGTATGTTGGGAGGGTGTCTTCCCATACTAACACCAAGCGATTCTCGAACACCAGCAGGGTGTTGGAGAACTCAACTCAATTCTGACACTATCTTCCTGGAGACAGCCCTAGATTCCCCAGGTTAAGGGCTCCATCCTACAAGACTGCCCTCCACCCGCCAACTCTAGATGCAGGTTGCAAGCCCCAGGCAGTTACCTGTGCTTTAGATCTACTGGCTACAGATCAGAGGTTCCCACAACCCTCCCCCTCAGGTTCAATTAATTTGCTAGAGCAGCTCACAGAACTCAGGAAAACACTTGTGTTTACCAGTTTAATTAAGGATATCATAAAGGACACGTGTTAACAGCCAGATGAAGAGAGTCTTAGGGAAAGGTCCCGAATAAAGGTCCTCGTGGAATGAAGAAGCTTCTATCCTGGTGGAACTTCGGGCCTGGCTTGGTGGCATGTGAAGGTGTTCTGGTTCCCCAAGCATAGAAGCTCTCTCCAACCAAGAAGTAGGACCCGGCCGAGCACAGCAGGCAGAGCAGAGCAGAGAGAGAGAGAGCAAAAAGCTCTTCTTAGAGGTTTTTGTGTGTGTGTGGGGGGAGGGACTTCATTGCATAGTTATGATTGACTAAATTATTGGCCATTGGCTGATTCAGCCTCCAGCCCCTGCCCTTGGGTGGGGATCCAAAAGCCTCTCATTAACATGACAAAGCACCTATTTCACCTTTAAGACTGCAGTGTTTTCAGGAACTGGATGAAAACCAAATATACCTAGGAAATATGTATTTCTTATAACTCATTGTATCACAGGCTATAACAGGACAAGGGTGGAAACAAGGGGGAGTTGTCTGGCTCTTGAGAAGAGGGAAGCCAGGTTCTCAACACAAATGGGAAGAAGTGGGGCCAGGTTTGGAGGTCATGCTGATAGGTTGGATATAAACGAAGATGATCATGAGGGGTGTGTAAGCAGTGGGGAGAAATCATAGGTGGTTCCATTATTCATTTACTTGTTTGCTTATTTATTTAGTACTTGTACTAAATAACAGTATTAGCTGACTGTAAACCTTTCAGCTACAAAAGAAAAAGTCTGCCACCTAGCCCTGTTTCCATGTCTACTCAATCATTTCTACTCTAGGAGTAACCACTGTGAACAGTTTTATCTACATTCTTATGAGGAAGTAGTCTATGTAGAACTTTCTCCTTCTAAGATGACATATATCCTCTTATAAACTACAGCTATTCTTTTCCGTAAATCCAATTAATGAGCAAGTTTCCAGACCAGAAAAACTTACTTTTTAGAAACATTCGTTCATTCGATAAAAATATGTCAACAAACTAAAATAGGCTGAAATTAAAATGAAATCAGTAGTTTTAATATAAATGTCTCTTGATTTTTTATATAATGAATACTTATGAAATTAAAACTTACTGGCTAGGCTTTTTGCCTAGAAATAAGAAAAGCATCTCCTCCCCCACTTGCAAAATTCTAAGTGAAAAATGAAAAGGAATCTCCCATCCATTGTTTTTCCTCTCTCTCCTTTGAAATGAGTGATGGTATTTTCAAATGGCCATTAAGCAGCTTACCCACCGGGCATGGCAACTCCTGGCAGAGTCTGTTTGAGGGGAAGGCTGGGGTTGGTGGTGTGTGTAGATGCTCCCTCCTGTGAGCCACTGCTATTTTGTGCCCATTTCAGGGTCATTCTAGGCGATTTAAAAAGTGATTGGGAAATCAACAGCATCCAGGGCCAAAAGGATTGAACATAGAAAGTTTCCTCACTACCTTGAGGCTCAGCTGTGTCCTGCTGATTTTGCATCCTATTTAAAAACAAATCAACTCTGCTTCTCCCTGGCTTTACAAGTCATCATCATCTCTTACCGGAGTTATTACAAGATCCTCCTAGTTGGTGCCCTTGCTTCCACGGGACTCTCCTTAAAGCCTGGGTGGTTTTTGAAAATGTGAACCAGAAGATGTTAGCTTCCTGAGGTGTTCAAAACATCTCAATTATTTCTATTGAATTTATGATAGGATTATAATCACTAGCAGGCCTTATAAATTCCTCCATAGTCTTGGTACTAATTTCCTACTTTTTAAACTTTATTTCATTACTCTTTCTCTCACCACATACCTTAGCCACATTGATGTTTCCTCAGTTTCTAGAACATACCAAGGTCTTTTCCATTCAAGAGATTTCTTGTGCTGGGATACTCTACCAGGAATGCTCTTTTCCACTTCTTTCCTGGGCCAACTCCATTTATCTTTCAAGACTCTGCTTAGGAGTTACTTACTTAGAGAAGACTTTCTTGTCCAGTAATCCAAAATAGTTTATCCTGTTACATCTTTCTTCATGGCATTTATCACAATTTTTAAACATACATACAACCAGACAGTAGTCTCTCTACCAATAAAATAAATGTATTTTATGTTTAATATGTATTAGAGATGGTAAACATTCATCATTCCTAATGTTTGGTGTTTTGAAGCTGTATCCTACATTAATCTGCTTTTATTTAAATTCAGGATTGCATTTATATTTATTTACTATAAATATAATGGAGTGAAGTTCCTTTTTTTTTTCATGGAAGAACAGTTCGGCCATCATGATTTAGTTCAATGATCACCACAAGTCAAAATGGAATTCATTTAAAAAAAATAACTAGGAAATGAATCTGCTAAGCCTTTATTATGTTTGTAATATTACAGCTTTTGAGTGGTTTTGTAGATAGGTTTTGAGGAAAACGCTTAATAAATATGAAAACAATTGCCCTTTAAAAATCACAGCAAACAAGTATTTAATTCAAAGGGGGTGAATAAATTGCTCATGGGAAAAGGATTGTAATTATATTTAATCACTATCATTAAAAATAGTGTCTAACAGGTTGAATGCTTTTAACTCAGGTTTCTGAATACCAGGTAAACATCTACCATTAGTTTTCTTATGTTTACTTCTCATAAAAAATGAGCGGAGTGTGAGGAACCCATTTTTATTTGCTAAGAGAAGAAAACCATGCTTTTCTGAAATCACCTATAAGGTGAAGAAAACAGGAGAGAAAAGATTCTTTATAGTTGTTTAAAATTCATGGAAAGATTGCTTTTTTTTTTTTACAAAAGAGGAGGAGGGTTGTGAGAAGCACATTACAGAAAACAAAGATCAATGGGACACTATGATTAATTTGAAGTTAAAGTAAAGAAGGTCTTTCATTTGTCACCCAGTGCCATTTTGCAGTAAACCTTACTTAGCGTTTCCTCAAAGGGTTGCTCGTGAACTACTTTAAAACCGTCACTGTTCCTGGGCCTGGAACCAAGGGCCTTCCTGAGTCTTCTTTGGGAGCACAAACTCTCTGTGATTAATCTTCTCTTCTGTCACCATGAATATTAAGTGTTTCCTCCCTCGCGCATTATTAAGTTGTCGTATTTAATGCTACTTTCTGAGGCCTACACAGCTTGACCCTCACACTGAGGACGAAAAATAGGCCGTACTTTGGGCCTGGTGTTCTCCTTAAATGTGAAATTATGCAAAGTCATACAGCTGTGTGCCTAGTAGGAGATTATGACTTGAAAATATATACAAAAAAATGAAGTTTGTTAAGCAGGTCATTCATTTTAGCTTGTTAAAACTAGCTATTTTGGTGTGTCTTGCTTAATACAAATATAAACGCATACTACATTTACATTACAAATTAAAATCGCATAGTACAAACGATGTATCCTCATTAAACAGGTACTGTTAGTATTTCTTTTTTATTATACCACTATGAACATTTATGAATCATAAATGCAGATTTAACTTTAGATGTAGCATAAATATTCTCATATGTTCTGTTTTTTTTTTTGCAAATATTAATGTGTGATGTAATTGCATTTTCTGTTCACACCTGTGAAGGCTACCTTTAAAATGTCACAGTATCATCCTAACTTATATACTCTCATCTTCCTTTTCTCTAAGGTTCAATTTAAAAATTATGTCCCTTTCCATCCATGCAGTAATTCTAGGATGCTAAAAGAAGTAGTCAGGAATACATGATTTTTTTATGTGTCTTGTTTGCTTGCAAATGTCTACTAATGCAAGTAGTTACAATCCTGAAACAGTCTTTGTGTTTGTCAATTACATTTTGAATGAATCCAGTCATACTCTTTTCTAACACGTAAGGTTGTTTATTAGTTCAGCTGGTTTACTGACAGATGTTCCTTTAGGATGGAAGAAGAACTAATACAGCTTGTCCATTAAAGAAAAGAAAATACTGTGCACTGGTTGAGTTTTATGGCTTTGTATTTCTCTCCATTTTCTAGAGTGACCCTTTCTAGAGAAAGCACCACTTTCATTGTTTTTTGTTTCTTTTGCCATGTGTATTGATCACCTCACATACTGGAACATTACCTATAAATAACTGAATGTTGAATGAACGAATGCAATTGTTTGAAGAAATACTGTTATTTTAGCACAGCATAAACGTTACTGAGGGCAGGGTGAGATGATAGTATAGCACTCTTTTGTTTTAAAGGAAGTATTCCCTCATCAGTATTTCAAGTGGTATAGTTTTCTTTACCCAGTTTTGAGAGCGAAGACTTAAATATGTCAAGCTGTATTTTCACTGCTTTCAAATAAAGGTTTCAGTTGTTATGTTTCTGTCATATCACTTAAATTTTTGTAACTGGAAAGTTGAATACAGAAAAAGCCTGGTTTATGGAAAATGGGCCATAAGTAGAAGGGGAGAAGTCACTTTAATTGTGGCCAGAGATAAATACATACACATATACATAAAATGTATCTCTTTTATATTAGCATTATAACTTGTATGTTAGCATTATAGAATGATTATCCAGGTTTATTAGAAGCCATATTTTTCCTTCCTAATTGTACTTGGGAATATTTTTTTTTTGGTCATATCAGTATCTGAACATACAGTTTGTGGAATGCTATATAGAAATAGGAACATTGCAGATGAACATACTTATGAATTTCAGTACTAACGTTAATTAGTAACATAGGAATATTTTAGAGTTGAGAGCAATGTTTTCCCTCTCTTGTGAAGTTTGGGCAGTCTGTTGAGATGATTTGGGATGCCTGTCCTTGTATTTATTAAGGCCTTGGAGGTGAGTGGGGGAGGACTGGTGGGCCTTAGTCTGTTTCCTTTTACCAAAAATTCCTGATGAGAATAACTAACAATAAAAGTAACTGTTTTTGCATTTTTATGGAAATATATACACCAAGATGTGCTTATATATTTCCTGTAGGACGGATGCTTTAATTATGTACTATTAGCTCTTCTGGCACACTAATGGGACTTTTAATTTCTGTTCTTTGCTGGGATCAGGAAATGATAATAGTTTGAAAACAATTTGAAAAGTTCAAGCATATTTTGCTATCTTTAAGTTTTGTTTAGAAGAAGTCTTTTTTTCTTTCCTTTTTTTATTGAAGCATAGTTGATATACAATCTAATATTGGTTTGAAGTATATAAAAAAGTGGTTCAACAGTTACCTATATTATTAAATCCTCACCCCCATGAGTACCATTACTATCAAAGTAGGAATATGTTACAGAATCATTGGTCATATTCTCCATGCTGTACTACCATCCCCGTGACCTACTTATATTATGACTGAGAATTTTTGTGCCCCTTTATTCCCCTCAAACTCCCCACCTACCCCCCCCCCGCATGGTAACTACCAGTCACTTCTCAATGTCTATGAGCCAGCTGCTATTTTGTTCGTTTTGTTCTGTTTTGTTTTGTTTTATTTTTAGATTCCACAAATAATTGAAATCATATGGCATTTGTCTTTCTCTGGCTTATTTCACTTAGCGTAATACCCTCTAGGTCCATCCACACTGTGGCAAATGTCAGTATTTCTTTTTTTTTTTTAATGGCTGAATAATTTTCCATTGTATATATGTAACACATCTTCTTTATCCATTCATCTCCTGATGGACACTTTGGTTGCTTCCATATCTTGGCTATGGTAAATAATGCATCAATAAACGTAGGGGTGTGTATCTTTTTGAATCAGGGATTTTGTTTTCTGAAGTAAATTCCTTGAAGTGGGATTTCTTTTTTTTTTAATAATTTATTTTAGTATCATTAATCTACAATTACATGTGCAATATTATGGTGATTAAACTACCCCCTTCATCAGGTCCCCGTCACCAACCCCATTACAGTCACTGTCCATCAGCGTAGTGAGATGCTATAGAGTCACTACTTGTCTTCTCTGAGTTGTACAGCCCTCCCCGTGCCCCCCCAACATTTCATCTGCTAATCGTAATGCCCCTTTTTCCCCCTTATCCCTCCCTTCCCACCCATCCTCCCCAGTCCCTTTCTCTTCGGTAACTATTAGTTCTTGGGTTCTGTGAGTCTGCTGCTGTTTTGTTCCTTCAGGTTTTTTTTCTTTGTTCTTACACTCCACATATGAGTGAAATCATTTGATACTTGTCTTTTTCCACTTGGCTTATTTCACTGAGCATAATACCCTCTAGCTCCATCCATGTTGTTGCAAATGGTAGGATTTGTTTTCTTCATATTCCATTGTGTATATATACCACATCTCCTTTATCCATTCATCTACTGATGGACACTTAGGTTGCTTCCATTTCTTGGCTGTTGTAAATAGTGCTGCGATAAACATAGCATTGCATATGTCTTTTTCAAACTGCGCTGCTGCATCCTTAGGGTAAATTCCTAGGAGTGGGATTCCTGGGTCAAATGGTATTTCTTTTTTGAATTTTTTGAGGAACCTCCATACTGCTTTCCACAATGGTTGAACTAATTTGCCTTCCCACCAGCAGTGTAGGAGGGTTCCCTTTTCTCCACATCCTCGCCAACACTTGTTGTTTGTGTTGTTGTTTGTGTTTTGGATGTTGGCCATCCTCACTGGTGTGAGGTGATATCTCATTGTGGTTTAAATCTGCATTTCTCTGATGATTAGTGATGTGGAGCATCTTTTCATGTGCCTGTTGGCAATCTGAATTTCTTCTTTGGAGAAGTGTTTATTCATGTCCTCTGCCTATTTCTTAATTGGATTATTTACTTTATGTTTGTTGAGATGCATGAGTTCTTTATATATTTTGGATGTCAACCCCTTATCAGATACGTCATTTATAAATAAATTCTCCCATACTGTAGGATCTCTTTTTGTTCTACTGATGTCCTTTGCTGTACAGAAGCTTTTCAGCTTGATATAGTCCCACTTGTTCATTTTTGCTTTTGTTTCCCTTGTTCATAAAGAAGTCGTTCAGGTTTATGTCCAAGAAATATTTGCCTATGTTTTTTTCTAAGTTTTATGGTTTCATGACTTATATTCAGGTCTTTGATCCATTTTGAGTTGACTTTTGTGTATGGGGTTAGACAGTAGTCCAGTTTCATTCTCTTAAATGTAGCTGTCCAGTTTTGCTAACACCATCTGCTGAAGAGGCTGTCATCTCCCCATTGTATATCCAAGGCTCCTTTATCAAATATTAATTGACTGTATATGTTTGGGTTAACTGTGGGTCTGTTTGTGTGCCAATACCAAATTGTCTTGATTACTGTGGCTTTGTAGTAGAGCTTGAAGTCAGGGAGTGTAATTCCTCCTGTTTTATTCCTCCTTCTCAGGATTGCTTTGGCAATTCGGGGTCTTTTGTGGTTCCATATGAATTTTAGAATTATTTGTTCCAGTTCATTGAAGAAAGCTGTTGGTATTTTGATAGGGATTGTGTTGAATCTGTAGATTGCTTTAGGTAGTATAGCCATTTTGACAATATTTATTCTCCCTAGCCAAGAGCATAGGATGGATTTCCATTTGTTAGTGTCCTCTTTAATTTCTCTTAGGAGTGTCCTGTAGTTTTCAGAGTATACGTCTTTCACTTCCTTCATTAGGTTTATTCCTAGGTATTTTATTCTTTTTTATGCAATTGTGAATGTAATTTTTTTCTGATATCTCTTTCTGTTAGTTCGTTGTTAGTGTATAGGAAAGCAACAGATTTCTGTGTGTTAATTTTGTATCCTGCAACTTTGCTGAATTCAGATATTAGTTCTAGTAGTTTTGGAGTGGAGTCCTTAGGGTTTTTAATGTACAATATCATGTCATCTGCAAACAGTGACAATTTGACTTCTTCTTTACCAATCTGGATGCTGTGTATTTCTTTGTTTTGTCTGATTGCCGTGGCTAGGACCTCCAGTACTATGTTGAATAACAGTGGAGAGAGTGGGCATCCCTGTCTTGTTTCCGATCTTAGATGAAAAGCTTTCAGTTTCTCGCTGTTAAGTATGATGTTAGCTGTGGGTTTGTCATATATAGCCTTTATGATGTTGAGGTATTTGCTGTCTATACCCATTTTGTTGAGAGTTTTAATCATGAACGGATGCTGAATTTTGTCAAATGCTTTTTCAGCATCTTTGGAGATGATCATGTGGTTTTTGTTCTTTTTGTTGATGTGGTGGATGATGTTGATGGATTTTCGAATATTGTACCATCCTTGCATCCCTGGGATGAATCCCACTTGATCATAGTGTATTATCCTCTTGATGTATTTTTGAATTCGGTTTGCTAATATTTTGTTGAGTATTTTTGCATCTACGTTCATCAGGGATATTGGTCTGTAATTTTCTTTTTTGGTGAGGTCTTAGCCCGGTTTTGGTATTAGAGTGATGCTGGCTTCATAGAATGAGTTTGGAAGTATTCCCTCCTCTTCTATTTTTTGGAAAACTTTAAGGAGAATCGGTGTTATTTCTTCTCTATATGTCTGGTAGAATTCAGAGGTGAATCCATCAGGTCCGGAGGTTTTGTTCTTGGGTAGTTTTTGATTACCGATTCAATTTCATCGCTGGTGATTGGTATGTTTAGTGTTTCTGTTTCTTGCTTGGTCAGTCTTGGAAGGTTGTATTTTTCTAAGAAGTTGTCCATTTCTTCTATGTGTTCCAGCTTGTTAGCACATAGATTCTCATAATATTCTCTTATGATTCTTTGTATTTCTGTGGGGTCCGTCGTGATTTTTCCTTTCTCATTTCTGATTGTGTTTATGTGTGTAGATTCTCTTTTTCTCTTAATGAGTCTGGCTAGGGGTTTATGTATTTTGTTTATTTTTTCAAAGAACCAGCTCTTGGTTTTATTGATTTTTTCTATTGTTTTATTCTTCTCAATTTTATTTATTTCTTCTCTAATCTTTATTATGTCCCTCCTTCTGGTGACTTTGGGCCTCATTTGTTCTTCTTTTTCCAATTTCAGTAATTGTGTCTTTAGCCTATTCATTTGGGATTGTTCTTCCTTCTTTAAATAGGCCTGGATTGCAATATACTTTCCTCTTAGAACTGCCTTTGCTGCGTCCCACAGAAGCTGTGGCTTTGTTTTGTTGTTGTCATTAGTTTCCATATATTCTTTGGATTTCTATTTTGATTTGGTTGTTAACCCATTGATTAATTAGGAGACTGTTGTTATGTCTCCATGTATTTGTGAGCCTTTTTGATTTTTTTCAAAAATTTATTTCTAATTTTATACCTTGGTGATCTGAGAAGTTGGTTGGTAGAATTTCAGTCTTTTTGAAATTACTGAGGTTCTTTTTGTGGCCTAGTATGTGATCTATTCTGGAAAATGTTCCATGTGCACTTGAGAAGAATATTTATCCTGTTGCTTTTGGGTGCAGAGTTCTGTAGATGTCTGTTAGGTCCATCTGTTCTAGTGTGTTGTTCAGTGCCTCTGTGTCTTTACTTATTCTCTGTCTGGTTGATCTGTCCTTTGGAGTGAGTGGTATGTTGAAGTCATACCACTAAAATGAATGCATTGCTGTCTATTTCCTCCTTTAATTCTGTTAGTATTTGTTTCACATATGGCGGCACTCCCGTCTTGGGTGCATATATATTTATAATGGTTGTATCCTCTTGTTCAATTGACCCCTTTATCATTATGTAATGTCCTTCTTTATCTCTTGCTACTTTCTTCATTTTGAAGTCTATTTTGTCTGATACAAGTACTGCAACACCTGCTTTTTTCCCCTTGTTGTTTTCATGAAATATCTTTTTCCATCCCTTCACTTTTAGTCTGTGTATATCTTTGGGTTTGAGGTGAGTTTCTTGTAGGCAGCATATAGATTTTTATCCATTCTGTTACTCTATGTCTTTTGATTGGTGCATTCAGTCCATTTACATTTAGGGTGATTATCGATAGATATGTACTTAATTGCCATTGCTGGCTTTAGATTCATGGTTACCAAAGGTTCACGGGTTGCTTCTTTACTATCTAACAATCTAACTTAACTTTCTTGTTAAGTTATTGTAAACACCGTCTGATGTTTCTTTATTTCTCTCCCTTCTTATTCTTCCTCCTCCATTCTTTATATACTAGGTGTTTTATTCTTTGCCTTTAGTTAGTATTTGGATGGTCTGCTTTCTTTGCTATGATTTTGTTTTCTCTGGTCACCTCTTTTTAGCCTTAGGAGTGCTTCCCTCTAGAGCAGTTCCTTTAAGATGTCTTGTAGAGGTGGTTTATGGGAGTCAAATTATCAGCTTTCACTTCTCTGGAAATTGTTTAATCCCGCCGTTATATTTAAATGATAATCATGCTGGATACAATATTCTTGGTTCGAGGCCCTTCTGTTTCATTACATTAAATATATCATGCCATTCTCTTCTGGCCTGTAGGGTTTTTGTTGAGAAGTCTGATGATAGTCTGATTGGTTTTCCTATGTAGGTGATCTTTTTTTGGCTCCCTAGCTGCCTTTAATACTCTGTCCTTATCTTTGATCTTTGCCATTTTAATTATTATGTGTCTTGGTGTTGTCTTCCCTGGGTCCCTTGTGATGGGAGATCTATGTGCTTCTGTGGACTGTGAGACTATTTCCTTCCCCAGCATGGGGAAGTTTTCAGCAATTATTTCCTCAAAGACACTTTCTATCCCTTTTTCTCTCTCTTCTTCCTCTGGTACTCCTATAATGCAACTATTGTTCCGTTTGGGTTGGTCACACAGTTCTCTTAATACTCTTTCATTCCTAGAGATCCTTTTATCTCTCTCTACCTCAGCTGCTCTGTATTCCTGTTCTGTGATTTCTATTGCATTAACATTCTCTTGCATCTCGTCCAGTCTGCTGCTAAGCCTGTCGATGGCTTTTTTGATTTCTGCATTGTCTTTCCAGACTTCCCTCACTTCCTCCCTCAGCTCCTGGATATTTCTCTGTGGATCTATCAGCATGGTTTTGACTTTTATTCTGAATTCCTTTTCTGAAAGATTATGCATTTCCATCCCTTCAGGGGATCTCTGGTGTTGTGTGTGTGAACTCTGTCTGTACCATATTCCTCTGTCGCTGGCAGGTGCCATGTATGTCAGCTGGGCTCTTTAAGACTTTAAAAAAAAAACCCAAAAAACAAAAAAAAATAGGAAGAGAAAGAAAAGCGAAAAAAAATAAGGAAGAGAAAGAAAAGAGAAAAAAAGGAAAAAAAGGGAAAAAAAAAAGCCCACTGGGAGTAGATTCTGTATGGATGCTGTAGGTGGCGCTGTTGCTCCACTATTCCGCAGCCGCGGCCACGCTGTTCTGCTGGGCTGTTTGCAGCTCTGGCTGGCACGGGAACGAATGGGAGGCTATTGTTCTTCGTGCAAAGTTTCAGTGCAGCTACTTTTTTCCAGTCGCCAAGGCAAGGCGTCTGAAATTCCTCAGGACTCCCAGCCGGCTGGGCTGAATGTGCTGAGACGATCGTAAGACTGCTGAAAAAAGCGCGCACTTTTCTTTTGTCCTGGGAGCCGGCTGCACGGACCTGGGCGCCTTCCAATCTCAAAACCTGGACCTTCTGCCTCTCCAATCTCCACTACACAGCGATATGTGTCAGCGCTCCCAGCGCAGATCATCAGGGCTGGTTATTTTGCGGGGTGTACTTCCAGTCCCTCCTGGCTCAGAATCCTCTCCTCCCACTGGTGTGCTGGGGTGGGAGAGTGTTCGGATCCCGCCGGGACACGGCTCCTTATCTTACCCACCTCACAGGGTGCCGAGTCGTCTCAAGTGCAGATGCAGGCTGTGCGTTGTCCTGTGTATTCTGGTCTCTCTTTTAGGAATAGTTGTATTTGCTGTAATTTCATAGATATATATGGGTTTGGGAGGAGATTTCTGCCGCCCTGCTCACACTGCCATCTTCCCGGAACTCCCTGAAGTGGGATTTCTGAGTCATACAGGATTTCTATTTTTACTTTTTGGAGGAAGCTCCATACTGCTTTCCACAGTGGCTGCACCAATTGACATTACCACCAACAGTGTGGAAGGTTCCCATTTTTCTGTTTCCTCGCTAGCATTTGTTATTTCTTGTCTTTCGGATAGTGGCCATTCTAACTGGTGTGAGGTGATGTCTCATTGTGATTTTGATTTGCATTTCCCTGATGATTAGTGTTGTGGAGCATCTTTTAATGTTCCTGTTGGCCATCTGTATGTCTTCTCTAGAGAAATGTCTGTTCAGGTTCTCTGCCCATGTTTTAATTGGGTTATTTATGTTTTTGGTATTGAGGTGTATGAGTTCTTTATGTATTTTGGATGTTAACCCCTTATCAGAAAATTGTTTATGAATGTATTTGCCCATAATGTAGGTTGCCTTTTAGTTCTGCTGATGGTGTCCTTAGCTGTACAGGAGATTTTTGGTTTTATGTAGTCCCACTTGTTCAGTTTTGATTTTGTTTCCCTTGCCCAAGGATGTGTGTCCAGACAAAAATTGCTCATACTTACCTTCAAGAAATTTTTGTCTTTATTTTCTTCTCAGAGTTTTATGGTTTCATGTCTTACATTTAGGTCTTTGATACATTTTGAGTTTACTTTTGTGTGTGGAGTTAGACAATGATCCAGTTTCATTCTCTTGCACATTGCTGTCCAGTTTTGCCAACACCAGTTGTTGAGGAGGCTGTCATTTCCCCATTGCATATTCATGGCTCCTTTATCATATATTAATTGACCATATATGTGTGGGTTTCTATTTAGGCTGTCTATTCTATTCCATTGATCTATGAGTCTATTCTTCTGCCAGTACCATACTCTTTTGATTAATGTAACTTTGTAGTATAGCTTGAAGTCAGGGAGCATAATACCCCCAGCTTTATTCTTCCTTCTCAGGATTGGTTTGGCTATTCTCAGTCTTCTGTGATTTAATATTAATTTTAGGAATATTTGCTCTAGTTTGTTGAAAAATGCTGTTGGTATTTTGGTAGGGTTTGCAGTGAATTTGTAAATTGCACTGGGCAGGATGGCCATTTTGACAATATTAATTCTTCCTGCCCATGAGCCTGGGATAGATTTCCATTTACTTATGTCCTTAATTTCTTTCATGAGTGTCTTATAGTTTTCAGAGTATAGGTCTTTCACCTCCTTGGTTAGGGGTATTCCTAGGTATTTATTCTTTATGATGCAATTGTAAATGGAATTGTTTTCCTGATTTTTCCTTCTGCTAGTTCATTGTTAGTATATAGGAATGCAATCTTTTTTTTCACAATTTACTTTTTTTACTTTATTGTAAGATGTAATATATAAATTTTATATTCTTTTCTCCAACATTATGGTTATTGTACTCACTTTATTGAGCTTTTTTATTCTTCCCTCTTTGTCTTACAAGCACTCTAACTTCTTATGGGTTAAAGATATCACCTTTAAATATTTAGGGTTCTTAAAGAGAGCAACTATCTTAAATATTTAAAATTTGTTTGAGGGAAGGGAGATAGTTTAGTATATATGGTATAAAACCATCTAACAACAATTTATGTTTTTGTTTTGATTAAAGTTTGCTGTTGAAAGTAATAGAGAATTTAAAAGGTAAAGAAAACAGGCAAAACTAGATAGAAGACAGATGATTTTTCTTCTCTTATAGAGTTCTTTCCCACCAACCACAAATAAATTATTTCAAAATGAAACTATATGAAATCTTTACAAATGAATGCCTTAAAAATAAATAAGACTTCAAATAAAGACTAAGTTATAATTTCCAACATAAATAATGTAGCAGTTTGAATCACATATAACTCACTATCATTCACAAGTGAATCTACATGAAGCATTAATAATTTGCCTTATTTAAAACTTTAGGCTTGGCATTTATAGAAAATTTTGAGTTTGGAATGTGGTTCTTTTCCAAAAAAAAAAACCCTCAAAATTATGAGCTTTCAATTTTGCCTTAAAGATTTCAGAAAACTGATACTGATCAGTGAAATTTTATAACCAGTTATGGAGTGAGACAAAATATTTTTTCCTTCTATGCTTCTATGGAAGCTAATTCTTGGCTGTGGCTCTTGTAAGGAAACAGAAATTAACAAAATCAAAGCATACAGGTTTATTTAATGTAAGTTTTACTGGGCATGAGAAACTTCAAAGGATATGAAGACCTGAAAAAGTGGTTAAACCTGAGTGTTTTTATGCTAGGTTTGATGAAGAGTGGAAAGTCCTGCAAAATGTGCTAGGACAAAGGGTATAAAGTAAGTGGAGCAAACAGGGAAACTAAGGATGTCTGTTGCTTGATTCCTCTCTGTGTCCCTTAATTTTTGGAGGTAAAGATGCCACTTTCTTCCAGTGTAGGGAGGATATCTCTCTCATATGAGGGTATTATGACCTGCCTCAGGGAGAGGTCAGAATGACCTTTCCACACCTGCCATTTCTCAAATTCCTTCAGCTTGAAACTGTCTAATATATATGTCCTGAACTCTGTCAAGTATTTAAAACTGATGATGTTAAAGTTTTTAGGGGATAGATTTGATAATGTTGAGTTTCAAAGATGGTTCTCAAACAGCCCACTTAAACAAACCAGTATTCTCTTCTGATAAATGTACTGTCTTCTAAAATCTTGGGCAAAGAAAACACACAATGATACAGTGCATTTGAAATATATACTTACCTTCTGAAAAATAGAGCACAACATTTTCTATTATATTTTGATAACCTTGAGTGCTGTGGATATGAGTTTGTACAAGCTTTTTCAATTCTTCCTATAAAACAGGGATAATTATACAAAAGTACTGAGAATGAAATAATGAAATAAAGTAACTGATGCCTAAAACTTTAACAAAATATAGCTACATCAATCATTTTTGTAGTTATTGAATGTTAGTATTATTGAAAATGAATTAATGTTTGTTAAACATGTACATATACATTCCAGGGTACTGTGCTAGGCACCAAAAACATGAAGTTAAAGCTTAAAGAAGAAATAAGATGTGGATAAAATGAGAGTTCCTGTGGCCAGAATTCTCACCTGGCTCTGGTTGACTAGCTCACTGCCCTTCTGTGGGCAGTATATAGCTGTTGACTCTATATAAAGAGCTCCGTCAGTGCTCTGGGCGTAACACAGTGGCATGGCTGCAAGGCTTCAGGAGAGCAGAGCAGAGGCTGGAGTGGTGGCAGCGCCAAGGACAGAGGCCCAGAGGACGGCTGTGCAGGCAGAGAGGCCCAGAGGCAGAAACCGGCTGGCTGCATGCAGTCTCGCTCTGAGTGAACAGGATTTTAGTGACTGACCTGCCACCCTGGAAATAAAGTTGGCTATAACCTTTTCACCCCAAGAACGTTTTGCTGTCAATTTCTTTGGTCACATTGAATCCATAGCGAGCTTGCCCAGGGCTGAAACCCATTGGCAAGACGAAGATGTTTGCAAATAAAGTTCTAGGATAACAATTGATAAAATACTTCCTGTACTCTTGTCTACAAATTGTCAGCAAGCTGGGTCAATTCTGGATTCAGTTCAGGTGGCTGATGCTGGGGTGGGGCTTGGCACTGAGAGGTCATTGGTAAAAGGTTAGAGGAGAAGTGACTGAATCAGCTGGGATTGTGGTAATATGGAAATTGTGACTGCATTCATTCATCAACTGGGCCGTTCAGTGTTTTCTGTCTAGGTATCAGACTTTTTTTCCTTCAGAGTAATATGTGGTTGTTTTGGTTATTCTTACATAATATATATATTCTTTCATTTATATATTCATATATATGTTTGTATTAAATAATACATATTATATATGAATATGAATGTATTGATAATGTATTGTTAGTTATTATATATTGTATATATTCACCAAGGGCCTTTCTTTGCTTTATCAGAGGGGTTACATGGATAGGACAGTCTTTGTATAGGTGGCTTAGCCAAGTACAGAATCATTCCTGTATGTTCTATCATTTCTGCCCACTTCTCTCTCTACTTTCTCCTTGAGGCTAGGTTGTGAAAGTGGGTTTTGATCAGTATTTCTACAATATGAGCCTTCTTGACATTCAAGGAAGAATATGATATGCCTGCTACAGATACTTTACTGCAGAGTGGGGAAAAGGACTTTAATCAAAGTGCCAGGCTTTCTGAAAAAGTATAGCTACTGGAAGTAAGGGACAGAGGCACAGGAAGATGGTGGTATATGGTGCTCCTAGAGAAGACAAAAGGTTAGATTCTCCTTTTTTTGCATCTTCTCTCCAAGAGTCTGCCTTGATATTCAACAATCTAACAGCTTTGGCTTATCAGGCAGGTAGAAGATAGCAATTATATAACTGTCAAATATTATCCTGCCATGTAGACCTTGTGTATGGCTGTTCTTAAAAAATCTGTTTTGGAATACTTCAGCCATAGAAGTAGTACAAAGAATAGCATAGCAAAAACTAGGTACCTACCACCCAGCTTAAAAAATAAAATTGCAAATATAAAACAAAAGCAAAGTGCCAGGGTCTTAGCACCCTGAGGTTGGGACTTCTTCCTTCTAGTACAATGCCTGGTTTATGGTATATAGTAGAGTTTCAGTAATTAATAAAATTGCTGACATCTTTGAAGTCATTGTTTTCATATGAGACTCAATTAAAAGTATTTTATAAGCCATATTTTCATTCCCCAGATAGACCTCCTTGCAGCACCTGAGATAATTATGTTCTGATTGAGTTTGCCTTTCGTATTGAAAAACACTACTGAGAAAATAGACACTTTTCTTTTACTACTGTGCAGTTAATGTACGTCCAGACATATTTGCAAACTTACAATACACAAAGACACCTTTCTTGGCTCTTATCCTTTAGCTGACACTTATGTTTTCATGGGACACTTTGCACTCATCCAGGCATACTGAATATATTAAGCCAGTTTCTTCTCATAACATGGGATAAGAGATACTGTCATCATCAGTTTACCCCAAAATTCTAAGAGGGTTAGTAAATTGCCAGCAGTTATCCAACTCCTAAATCTGGATCTCAGATTTGAATCAAGAGTTCTTAAATGACCCTGCTGTGCTTTTATATTTATATGTGATTTTTTGAGTTCAAAAGTGTAGTTTACATGTATGATCTTATTTGATCCTTAACACAGTATGTAGAAGCAGATATAACTTTCAATCTACTTTATCGATGGAACAACTGAGGGTTAGAACAGTAAATGTGAGACTGAGCTGGGGTCAGATGGGGTTTTATTCACTGAGTGGTTGTCTGTTGCTCACTGTCTTAGGGCTGATGCATTCAGAGATGGATCAGCGTCTCCTGCTGCTCCCCAGTTTACCAGTTCTGCCCGTTTCCAGAAGGTCCACTGCTATTGCCCTCTGACTTCTCCAACTAGGTTTCTCTGGTGTCTGACTCAGCCACCTAGAGAGTTTCTCTTCTATATCTTATTCTAGTCAGAATTGTAGAAATAGATTCTATATTCAATTATTTAATCAAACTGTTTATGTTATGCTTTATGAAGGCATTTGGACACTTTTCTTAATGAGAATGGCTTTGGTATTCTTCACTCCAAGACTAGATTATATTCTAGATTTAATGGTTTTCTTGGCTAATCTTTCAGCTTTTTCTAACAGTGAAAGTCTCCTTGAGGTCAATTCCTTGTGTGGACACCTTGAATACTTTAATATTTCTAGTTGTGATGCCTTGAAATTTGTAAAAAGTATTTAAAAATACTATCAAGACACACTATGTAAGAAACATGGTTTTCAATTACTGAAACCAATCTCATAAGTGTCACATGAAATCAGTCTCACCTCAGAGTAGTTCAGTAGAATGTTTGTCTTTGTATGTCCTGGGCCCTATATTTATTTACAGTATTATTAGTTACTGTGTCTCCAGAGTGGTGTTTATTCCACAGGTAGTACTGTCCCATCTGCTCATAGGGGAACATTTAACATGTGACATTAATTATGGATCACCGTGGAACTTCCATGGGAGTGAAAGTCAGTGATGGCCAGGGGCTATATTGTTTATATCACATACGCTCCACTGAATAAATTAGTTCATAGTTCTGAAATTTAGAAGCTTATTTTAAGAATATATGTGTTAACCGAAGTTGGGTGTCAGTATGACTGTGATTATTAGATGAAACTCCTCTAACACCACAGAATGCAGAGGGCAGCTCTTTTAGACCATGTAAGATAGGATAATATTCTCAACCCATGTTTGTTAACCTAAACTAAAGACAGATTGAATTGTAAAGCTCATTTGACAGATGAGCACATTTTGCTCTCTTCCTGCAGTTTTCTTCTCTTGGCTTTTGTGTCCAGTGTTGCTTCCCAAGCAGTGTCATGCAAATGAACCAATTAATGATAGATACAGTGGTCTTCCTACCTCGAAGAGTTTGTAACTGGAAGGGCAACACCGTAAGTCACGTACCTATTCAGAGGATTCTGTAGGCCACTGCGAGGGTCTGATTAGCTTGGCTGTGGAAGACAATCGCAGAGGCATCTGCTCAGTTAATTCTGAGAGAAAATTTACCAGATGGAGTCTGAAGATTTAAGTGATTAGAAGGTAGTAGATTGGAATACAAATTGGATTAAAAGAAATTAGATTGATATAAATCGAATTGAGTCACAACCATTTGGGTTGTTCGTACCAAGGGGCAGTGGATTATGGGAGAAGCAGATGCTCCAATGAGATAGGAATTAATGTGGCTTTGACAGTCCATCTGTGAAAGTCTGAATATCGAGTACATCCTTAATCTCTCTCTCCATTTATCAATGCCATAATGTTAATTACTACTTCATTCATTAGGTTACTTACAGAAGAAAAAAATCTCACCCCTGTCCCCTCTCTGCTTGAGAATTTGTTATTCTGCCAAGAACAGGAAAGCTCTCTTTAGCTGAACTAGCTACAGTTCAGTGTGATGGTAGACCTGTGTCCTTTTCCTCATGCATACGATGCCTTTGGCAGGAATGAGGTAAGCTTAAAAAATTTCACAAATACATACATAGTTACCTGAAGTCTTACATTGATGACTTGGCACAGTTTCACAAAGAAAGAGTAGTATATATATTCTCCTTTCCGGTTTTATAAGATATTCACTGGGGCTATGTTTTGTTTAATGACTCAAGTATCTGACATTAATGTCAAATGACAGACTCCTCCTTGAAGAGAAAAATGAATAAAAATTGTGTTTCCATAACTCTGTGACTGTATTTATACTTTGTGTGTGTGTGGTGTTTTTGTGTTAGTTTATGGAAAATTGCAGGTCACTGATACTGTTGTCCATTTTGGGATACAGTATTTGAACCTGATAAGGGAAAAGGTTGAATGAAACCAAATTAAAAGAAACACATTATTTTAAATGTTTTTGCTCATGTTAGAATATGACCCTTTAAAGTCCAATGGGTATTGACACAGGAACCTCATTATAATACCATTGGCCACAGTAGTGAAATTCAGCATAAGGCAATTCTATACTGGATCTTGTCTAAGGGAACTGAGCCAGTGGCGATCCAAAGGTGATCTCACCTCTAAGACAGCCCAAGGCTGTGGACTCTAAGGACAGCCATGCAGAAATGCCCCTGTGTATTAATAATAATCAGGCAAATGCAACTTGCAGAGACTAAAGCGATGAGATGGACAAAAATGGAACATCTCATCCTGTGAAGCATATCATTAAAGGTTGTGCCAAGTCATTCAGAAATAATCGTACTACGGGTAAATGTGGGCTGCCTGCCAGTGTGCAAGCAGAAAGAATTTCTATTTTTGTTATGTGGAGAAAGGCAGTGGCTTGTACAAAAAGTGTATTAAGTGTTTTTAAGATTTTTCATTTTTCAAAGAAAATTCTATGTGCAGTGAGCTCTTCAGGCAATGTTTTTAATGTAGGGATTATATATATGATATATTTATGTAATTGGCCACTCCTTTCTGAGGCTTACTGGGGCTTCAACTGCATGCTGCATGGACTCCAACACTACTAAAACTTCTGTAGTCACTTTGACATTGACTGAAGGATCCGAAGCCCATATCTTCTACTTCAGAATAATAACCTGCCCCCTAGGAGCCAGGAGTGAACCTGAGGTCTCTCTGAATCCCGAGTGCATGTACTATATGCTTATATTTAAACATAGGCTTATGTTTCAACATGGGTTCTATGTTTAAGCGCTGTATATGTCCCATATTTCTAATTGTATACTTACTGATACAAGCTGATCACAATGACAGAGTGTTTCAAGCTAGATAACCAGCAAAATTTACAAAAGGAGAGGACATGAAAACAAGATGTAAGCCTGCAAAGTGTAAAGTATAAAATAGAACTCCTCATTATAGTACAGAACAATCCCTAAAACTGTCTTTTGCTATTGTGAGAGTGATTAAATGCTACCTAAAAATAATTTAGTATTCAGGGGTCAGTCCCTTGTCCCTGTTTAGACACTTCTGTTCTCAACTTAATTGTCAGTTGTCTAATTGGTGGCAGTTGTCTTCATTAAGAGTCATCAGGACATCAAGGTGGTGCTTGTTGGGCCTGGCCAAGCCAGGCATTGTGCTCTTATTCACACCTTTGTTTCCATGACTGATCATTGGACGTTTCATGCCTTGTTGAACCCCAGTGAGGGTAATTGAAGAAATCGCTTGGTTGTAAACTAATGGCAACAGATATACAATCTTCTCATTTCCTGATTGTTGATAGGCTTTAGACAATGATGTATTTTCTCTGTGAATTGTTTTCAGTGTTTTTGTGCATTTGAACTCCAATCCCATGTACTCGATATATAAATACTGAGGCTAGTGGAGGTGTGTTAACCACTTTGATGCTACTACACTGCTTTTTTTGTGTGTTTTTGCTTTTTTTTTTTTTGCTGTTATCTCACAAGGAATGTTCAGAACTTAATTGAAGTCCCCTACTTACTAGGTAGTATTTCTTTATTTTATATTTAAAGGTACTCATAAGCCAAACAGAAATAAATCAGCCAGTTCTATCAATGTCTGCATGATTGTTTGGGCATCCATATGAGACAGCTGTCTCACAAGCCTGATTTCAGTAAGGGCAGTTTCGATAAATATACCAGGTTTAAGTTACCTCAATGAAAGGGAGGGTTTCCTCATCTCACTTTTTATAACTGCAGCTATCAAAAAAAATTTTTTTTTTAATTTGCAGTGAACTTAGAAAATGGAGCAACATTGCCAAGTTTTAATATAGTAGGTGATGTTCTGGCACTTTTGACTATAAATCAGTGTTGCAAAGGCATCGTGGCAGCATGAGTAAATGCTGTCCAAATACATGCCAAGCACTGGCATGATGGTTCAGAGTTTTGTGCTTCATCATAAGACTCACAAGGCAATTTGCTTAATCCTGGCTGCATAAGCTGGACTTAGAAGAGTGCAATTTGTAATTCAGCTGGCTGAATAAATGGATTTCTACTGGCTGAGGGAGTATGAGGAATTTAGAAGACTGCGTGAAAGTTTGGGAAAATTTACTTGGCTAACCTACTTCTTTGTTGGAAGGGAAGTTACACTAGCTGTCTAAAATCCTTATTTATTTTTTCTAAATATGGAGTGACAAGGGAGAGGAATAGAATATACTTGGAATAGAGAAACTATGAAGCTCTTTGAATAATGGTAGTGTGAGATGGAGTCTAAAGAAGAATGGGACTGGGAGGCAGATAGAAAGTGAGAGAAACAGGCAGAATCACAGGAATCCGTGCCTCAATGGATATGAAAGATAGTGAAGCGTTTAGCCGACAAGTGGGATTTTTAGCCTGAGCAATCTAAAGAAAGATGGAGTTATGTCGGGAAGGAGAGAGGTGTGAGGCATGGAACAAGTTGAGAGGGGTGGGATCCATTTTGAGATACATAGAACTTGGGGTTATAACTGAGCTTTCGTAAGGGCTCCTGAACCAAGCCTGGAGCTTGCCCTCCCTGACGATTAGGCTCCTGTTGTCATAGAAATGATACCTGACACAGTGAGAGGGAATGAGTTCCCTGTGGAAAGCACTGAAGACAAGAGCCCAGGCCTAAAGCACAGTGTAGGAGGCACTAACTGAATCAGACATTATTAGATTTAATACACACTTCTAGTTCAATAATTTGCATGTAACTCAAATTTTTTTTCTCCCATTTGTGATGGAAATTTATAACAAAGGTAACCAGTAACAGTGTTCTTTATTTTTTTTTAAATGTCAACATCAGTTCATACATGTCTTAAGAAACAATACACACTTATTATTGCCCCCTTTGAAAGTATTATACCTACATGGAATGTTAAGCAAACATCATTATACTCTTTTAAAATTCATGCACTTCTCATTTTCTACCAGATTTTCAGATGTTGCTTGTTTACAAAATCCAACTTGTCAGAGATTGATGTACTGAATACTTGACTGCAAAATCAACTTCTACATTTAAAAAATAGCACCCTATTCTAAGCTATCATTATTCGTGTCTTTCACAGTCTCTGTAACTCTATACATTTTTATTCCTCTGCCTATCAGCATTTTCTTTCTCTTCAATATAACCTGGAATAATTCTGTGTGTTCCACTCCTTTTGCTTTGTGACAGGAAAGCATTGCATTTTGAGAGTGGCTGGATGGAGGTTAATTCCATGTCTGCATGGTAATAACCTGGGAACACCTGGCTATGATCAGTTTCATTTGATCCCTTTTCTGATAAGGCTTCAAAGTAAACGAACTGAGTGGAAAATAGCATTTTTCATAAGTTTTCTAGAAACTGCAGATGATTTTTGAGAGACCTAAAGGATTGAGTCTCTGATATATTTTAGTGAAACATAATTCAAGCAGAAAATAATCATTGAAAAGCATTTATAGCACTGTCTTGAAGATTTTCCCTATTCAGCAAAAAAACAAGCTCTTTTTTCTCAATGCACACAAACTCTTTTAACTGAAAACTACACTCAGTATTTCTGTTGAAGCAATGATGTTATCTGGTGGTCATTTTGCTCTGAAACAGAAGACATCTTCTGAAAGGAAATTCAAAGTTTTGTTAAATTGCTCACTTTTTAAAGGCGTTGACAGATATTGTAAATAGACAGAAATGAAGACAGAGTAGATCTGTGAATGAAAAGTTTCCTGATAATTAAGGTAACTCATATTCTTTATCATACTAGACTAAAGTAATTCTGATTTTTAGTCTAAATTTAACCAACTACTTCTATAACCTTGCAACAAATGTCAGATTAAAACTATTAAGATTTAATAATAAAACCGGATAAAATATTTTTTAAAGAGATTAACGAGTTTATATTTATTTTTTATTTAATCGCAGAGCATAAAGTGAGGGGGAAATGCCAATTTGAATTTTTTGTACAGTATCCTGAAGATCTGGAAACAGATTTAGCTGCAGCTGATTAAACGTGGCTTCTTTTTCAACCTATGTGGATCAAAATCTTGTCTAAGATGTTTTTAATGGAGTGAACACTTTAAAAGTGATTTTTAGTGTGTACACTGCAGATACCTCCGCAGAAATGTGATGTGGTAGCTTCCATTCAGTTTGGTCAGCTGTGAAGGGCTGCTCACTCTGGGTATGGTAGGCAAAGATAAAGCAGTAAGTACAAGTTGTACTCAGCTACCTTTGTAAACCTCCTTTACTCTCCAAGGTATAGGTTTCAGAAAATTCCAATATACCACTGAACAATATAAAGAAAGTTAAATACAATATGGCTGTTCCCACCATTCAAGAAAAAAATCTTCTTTTCATCTCTGTCATCAATCACTATACTCATTTTTGATTTGGCTCTTTCATTGTGAGAGTCTAGCCTTATTTTAAAGATGTATAATTGTGTAAAACTGTAATTCAGAGTTAATTTCAGTGTTCCAATAATATTTTTATTCCTGCCATACCACTTAAGTCATGTTAATGTGCCCTCAAAACATTTTTTTTGATATTCCTTTTATCCTCTTTAAACTAATAATGGAAAAACAGCCAAAAATAGTTTCCTACATATTAATTACACAATGACTTTTAGATTTTCATAAATAAAAATCATCGGTACTGGTGTAAATATTTCAAGAAAATATTTATGTGCCAATGTTTGATTAAGTTCCAGTGAATATAATTTACAAATAGTTTTCTTCAGGAAGCCTAGACAGTAATGCCTGGTTCTAAAATCCCATTTGTCATCAATCCCATTTGTCATGAATCATAGTAGAAGCATTATTTGGCTGTTATAGAATTTTTTTAAATCAAAATCTAGCTACCTATAGCTCCACTGACAGAATAACAAAAGAAATATTTTTATTTATGAATATATCACATATTGATTGAGCACCTAATATTTTCATCTTTAGAACTTTACACAGTATGTGGCAAATCTAAGGTGCAGAGTTGTTGAAAACATGGGGCCTTCAGGGAAACGTAGTAAGGTGTATTATTCAGAATGGCCTTTAATTTGCTAGATAGGAACAGGCAGTAGCAGGAAATCACAATAGAGAGGTAGAAGCTGCATTTTGAATGATGTGCTATTGCATAAAAAAGACTGTATCTTATAGATGGTGGTCTTTTGTCTGTATAGGGTCCTAGATTCCTTTGAGTATAGTGATGGAGGATATCCTAGTAAAAGAATGACACATTACAGTAACACTAGGATTAGTGTTTGCTGAGTGTTTACTGCATGCTCAGCACTTGGAGAAATGGCTTTCAGTCTCCACAACAGTGGTATTGGATTGGTGACTGCCTTTTGTAGATAAGGAAACCCAGGTGTGCTGAGGGTAAGAAACTAGCCTACATTCACACTTCTATCCAGCATTTGGACATGAACAATTTCAAGTCAAAGTACTCTTATTTGCAGTAAATCTCTATTAATTGCCAAAGATGTACCTTTCATTTCCTAAAAAGGAACATGCACACATGCTCACAAAATTTTGCATCCAGTTTCTGAGGGTGTCATTCCTTCCTTCCATTCCGCATAAGCCAATCCATGGCTTATGAACCATACCAAAAAAAGACCATGGAGTGGTGTAGTGAATTCATATATTAGGCCAACTTCTTAAGTAGCTGAATGTTGACTGTAAGTGAACAAGCCTAAAATCAGTCATTTGTGCATTACTTAGACATGAGGCAGCTAATATATCTGGCTCATGGCAGCTGAAATTTGTGGGTAATGTTTTAACTATTATTCCCTTTAGAAACTTTCTGTATTTTCATATTAATGTTTTCATACTAACATTTTCAATTCTTTTCTAAAAAAAAATTCTTAGCATACTGTATAGTAAAAGAAGTTTGTCTGCATTTTCAGCTAGGGTTACTGACTCAACTTCACAATGAACTATTTTAGGTTAGAGGAAAAGATACCAAGAGTTCTAGGCAAATTTATGAGAGACTAACTAAAAAAGCTTAGCATTCACATAAAATATCAGTGCTGGTAGGAATGGTGTTTTCTGACACCCACACTAGGGTTTTTAGCATCTTCAGTTACTAAGATTAATGCTCCTGCTATAGATTTTTCAGACTATATTGCTTAGCAAATAGAATAGAAGGCCAAAATGTTATCACTCCATTAGGAGTTTACATAAGCAAGGTGCCATTTTCTGAAAACCTGTTCATAATTTCCACCAGAAACAATCAATGCCTTTAGAGAATTAAACATTGTTAAACAATGTAATGAGTTTGGAGATTATTTCATTGCATTATCATTTGTAAAGCCAAATGCAATTTTGAAACCACACCAAAATATTATAAATGTGACAGTAAGAAGCTAAATTTTAAGATATCTTCCTGGAATAGAGATTGTTTTTGTCATTGTAAGGCAAATCTGCATAACCCATGAAGACCTCTGATTTGGTGGCAAATCACTGTTTAAAGAATGCCTTCAACCATGGTAAGGTGTAGCAGATCGATTTGACAAAGTATTAGGTGAAGATCCAGGTTAATACATTGGCTCCTCACTGCATTGTTGGAAAATGAATTTGTAAGTAGGAAATTAATTTGCTCTTTCTCAGGAGAAAATGACTCCTAAAAATTTACTGGAAATCTTTCAGATTTGTGTTTTCAAAATTTCTCTTCAGTGTTATATAGATACTTCCATGTGTCCACCCCTGGATTCAGTTGCCTTCTGGTTCTAACGTACCCAAACCAGCCCTGCCTTCCCCCTGGATGCCGGCCCTTTGCCACCCAAGCCCACCTACTCAGGCAAGGTCAGTGGCTCTGGGCATTGGGTGTAGGCAGCCAGAAAATTTTTTGGAAAAAGCAACTGACTTATATAATGAAGGTGCTGAACAACATGGTGGAAAAAAAAAAGGAAAATGTGCTCCACTTTTAGTATTTTTAGCAATTTCTGTTAAGTCATAAATAAAGGCCTGAAATACAATTGTGAAATTCAAAGAGAAAACTTTGTGGAATCTGCCTTAGTTGCCTCCTCTGGGAATAGCAATCTGCTTACCCTGAATAAGGAAGTACTTTTTGAGTGTCTTTGACTAAGGTTGTCTTTTAAATGATGGATTAAAGATTTACTTTTAAGATAAGTATCCATGTAGAGCTAGTATTTGGTTAAAGCAGTCATTGGTTAAAATGATTGATAGACCCATGTATTTACTGGCAATGTGAAGAAATTTCATAGAAATTTAATAATAAATTCTAAGGTTTACTTGAGCTATTTTTTAAATAAAAGCATTTAAATCATTGTGAATTTCTGGAAGGTTCTCCAAGAAAGCATTTTGATAACCATTGACATTGATAGTAAACATAAGACCTATCAAGGCAAACCTTTCTAGTCTTTACTTTTATTAAAAGTATGAACATTAATCTATAGTGTATATCTTTTAAAATTTGTTCTGTGGTAATAAATTTAAATTGCTACCTGTTATCTTCTCTTTTAGATATGTACTTTATGATGTGGCAGCCATAAAGAGAGTGTGATTGGGTTATAAAACAGTGAATTTGTAACAATTTACTCTTTTAGTTGCCTCAGTTTTAAGAGAAGAAATAGTTACATAGGAAAGTTTAGGTAATTTACATAACATCATATATTGAATCATACAGTGGCCCAGGGAAAAACAAACTGAACTAAAACAAAACAAGATACAACTGAAATCTAGTGCCTAGGACACTTTAGAAGTCTTTTGGACTTCTAAAATATAGGTAAGAGGGAAGAATAGAGAAGCAAAAGTCATTCTAAAAACAGAACTTGGAATCACAACTAAGGCAACGATGTTCTTTTAGCCTTGGTTTTTGGGAAAACCTTCAATCCTTTGATTCGCTATTTTTTTATTCTTATCTGTAAAATGGGACTTTGAGACTAGAAGGTCTATGGTATCTCAGTCTTCTGCCTGTTGGACCTGGAAGACTGGGTAATAGTGACTCTGCTGGATGACGTTTTGCACAACTGACACTTTTCGAATCAGGGCTGCCTGTTAAGTTTGACAAGAAACAGCTTTTATCCTTGTCAGTTCCCTTTCACAAACTTCACCCTGTAGTTTTATGACAGTGAAAAGCCATGCAGAAATGTTGTAATAAATAAGTAATATTGCTAGGTCTCAGTTTTGATGTCATTTGTAATTTAAACTTCTTTTAAACATGGCACTGCTCTATTTCCAGAAGCAATGAGAATCTTATAAATTTATTTAGTTCATTGCCAAATTAGATGATCTCCTGAGAGAGTTTCAGTAAGGTTCAAATGGATAAAACAGTCTGTGTTTTCTTTCTCACCACATCCTATCATCTCACAGGACCTCTAGAAAAAGAAAAGATTATCTTATAGCCCTTTCCTATTCCGCCTCCCTCATATGACAAGTACACTGAAATTTAGTCATCATGAAGAATTCAAGGATGGAAAAGTTGTAAGGAAAGACTTGATGGAGTTATTAATTGATTCCATTTCATTACAAATTACATTAGCTCACTAATCATTGTGGACAGCATTTGAAGTGGCACAGAGATAACTTTCTTTCTGTGGAGAAAATTTTGAATAGGATGTATCTGGCAAAATAGAGAGCAGTATCTCGTGTAACTCAATCAGCCTGGTCTAGCTAAAATTTACCGTGCAGAAGAACACTAATGTAAGAATAACCTCAGAAAAAAGAAATTCTTGTGAATGCAATTAGAGTTTTAAGGGGAACATTTTGGGAAATATGTTTGTTTATAGAAGAGAAACAAATAAATTATGCTCAATGCTTACTACATGTCCTGTCTATGTATATGACATACATGATTTCTTTTCATCATCTAAAATGACTGGTGAGACATTGATGTTCGGATCTGTACCTGGTAAAAGTGAAGCATAACTCTTTGCTGGTTAGCAACCTATATCCTTTTTTTCTAGCACATCGCCTCCTTCTTAATGTGGCGGGTCATGTAGCCTTCACTTTTCTATGTAGCACTATTTACCTCTCAGACTGGGGGAGGGAAAACTTCAGGAGGTATTCCTGGTCACATTCAGAATTGTAGTAATGAGAGAGAATCTTGCTGGCTTAATTTTACCAGTTTTCTTTTTTAAAATATCTTGTTAAAACAAACATAGTTATGAACTAAGAAACAATGTTATGTACATTCTTACGCAGGAGATAAACAGGCAGTCCATAGAAATTTCACTGGAGGGAGTTTCAAGAATTTTTTCTGCCCTTGAAAAAATATGGAAAAGTTTGAAATATGTTGCTTAACTTAATTAGATATGGCTATCTAGAATGTGAATGAAAAGTAAAGCTTAGTTCAAGGAAATAGTATATCCCAGCAGAATAATGAGTCAGGAACTGTTTACTTTGAAACACATGGAATGAGATCAACAAGTGTTCTTTATCCTCCTTTATTATATGAGGTAACTGAAGTCCCTCCTGAAAACAAAAGTTTTTGTAGTACTCACTGCGAACCAATAGTTATTGACTAAGTAAAACTAAATTAAATATATTCACAAGTTATTTTATAATTCACCTTCAGCCTTCTAAAATTTGAAGAGCTAATAAACTACTCAATTTGTTTTTTCAAAGTATTTTACCAGAAATCATTATAAAATCCTTGTTTGAGAGTCTCTGAGAAGCAGAAATAATCCATTATGTAAATGTTGGTGCTTATATTATTCAAAGATGCATCTGCATCCAGCTGACTAATTAGATGTTTTTGTGGAACACTTTCATCTAGCCAGGTCTAAGTGCATGATCTTCTCCTGATAAGCATGCTGAAAATGCAGCTTCTTAGAACCTTCCACTTGTAACTTCTGATGGATCCTGCTCACTGAGGAGACCGAGAATCTGCATTAAAAAAAAATATTCCCAGTGATTCTGATGCAGGTAATCTCGGAATCACACTCTGAAAAGCAAGGAAGATGTTTTTCTGGTTCTATGATGACTAGAGGCATTCGTTTGCCTCATTTTCCTGAAGTCAACCTTGGAAGAGGGTTTTGGAGTTAGTGTAGTTGTTATGTTCATTCTTTACTCTTCATCCAGTTTTTAAGAAGCCTGGCATGTTTTGGATTATAGGCCTTGAGCTCTAATTCTGCTTCTACTAGCTATTCGGTTATGGACAAGTCACATGACTATTTTATAGCTTACTTTCTTGGGCAGTAAAAATAAACATTGGGATATTCATCTTTAAGACTGTGTGACTAATTTCCATTGTCTGTCTTCATAATAGGTAAGGACAGTTGAATAAAATGCTTTTAATTAAAACTTGACTGTTTGATTGCCCAATTAATAATTGAGATATAAAAGATGCCTAGACTTGCTGTCAGCAGCAAGTGAAGTTAGAATTGCAGATAGTAATTCTGATAAATTGCTTAGGCTGCTTTTATAGGGATCCTGATATTCCTTATTACATGAGCAATTTAATGCTCCTTTCAAAGTTATTTTTTTCATCTGAAATACGGAGAAAACATTTTTATGGTCCTATATAAAAGAAATATAGATCAAAATTATTAATGGAAAGTGATAAATAGGTACTATAGAGCAGGATTGGCAAACTTTTTCTGTAAAGTGAACAGATATTTCAAGCATTCTAGGCTACTCTAAGGCCTCTTTCTTCTCTACCTTCTCTTTTTTCCTCCTCCTTGACAGTCTTCTACTAACAATATTTTTTAAAATGTAAAAACAGTCTTAGCTCAGGGCCATACAAAATCTGGTCAGAGTAGTGCTTCTCAAAGTTTAATGTGCATATATATCCTTGGGGGATCTTGTTAAAATGCAAATCTCGATTCTGTAGATCTGGGGTTGGCCTGGGGATCCCATATTTCCAATGTGCCTTTGCATATCAAAGCTCTTGGTTGGACAGTTTCACGGCACTTTGTGTGATGTACAGCCCCCTCTACTGTTCAATTTTGAATCCCCAAAGAGTTTGGCCAAAAACTTAGCTGTATTTTTTGTTTTTAAAGCAAATAATAGGTTGTTTTGGTCCAGTAAAGTAGAATGTCTAGTAGTTTAGTGGTCTTTTATAATTATAAAGGCCCAGACCTCTTTGAAAATATGATGAAAGCTGTCGTCCTCCTACCACTACCCTCTCCTGCCCACATAAGAATACCTATTTTTATACACAGTTTTGAAGAATTTATGCACATCCCTAAGACTAAGTTTTATTCATATTAAGAGTTATGGCTATAGTTATGTACTGTCTGAATTTAAGGGAGCTCAGAATTAATCCCCTCACTTTTAATATCTTAAAATTTAAATATGTTTTTGCATATCTCCATCTCTCTCTCTCTCTCTCTCTCTGGCTGGTTAGACTTTTCAACTTCATTTTATGCCCTATTGGCTATTGCTGTCCTGCTATACTGATGATTATATTTAAAATCGAAAATTATAAATGAAGAAAATAACCTAACTATTGGTAAGAGTGAACATGGATTGTTATTATGCCTTGTATTAAACTTTTTCACAGTGCTAATGACTTTTATTGTTTTCATGGAGTTGTGAAACCCTCACCATAATAGATTTTAGAATATTATCATCATGCCCAAAAGATTCTTCAGTCCCCATTAACCGCCAGCTCCCATCCCCCACCCTAGACAACCACAAATCTGCTTTCTGTCTCTATGGATTTTCCTCTTCTGGACATTTAATATAAATAGCATCATACAATATGTGACTTTTTGTGACTAGCTTCTTTCATGTAGTACAATGTTTTCAAGGTTCATCCATATTGTACTGTGTGTAAGTACTTCTTTCTTTTTTTATTGCCAAATAATATTCTATTATGTGTATTTGCAATATTTATCTATCAGCTGATGGATATTTGGGCTCTTCCTGTTTTTTTGGGGGGTTATTATGAATAATGCTTCTATGAACCTTACATTACATACATGTACAAGTTTTTGTATGGGCATAGGTTTTTTTCTTTTGTGTATTGTGGAAAAACCTGAAAAACCTGGACTGGATCGCTGATGGAAGAACCAAGCAGCACTTGGAGGTCTTGGAGTGTTGAGGTTTTATTTTTACACCGGCGGGCTCAGAGGGGAGTGATTTCCCAAGGTCTGAGCCCCAAACAAAGGCAAGAGGAGCAATATATATCTTTCTTCTTCCTATCTGCAACATTTCTACATGCACAGCAAGCAAGCAAGCAAGGGGGACTAAGGTTAGGGAGTGAGTGCCTGGCAGAGAGGGAAGTGAAAGGGTTGGGGGAAATGGGAGTTTCTGCTGTCTTTGCTAAGAAGAGAAGCGGAAAGGAGCCGCCTGGACTAGATTGCTGACCTTGTAAATATTTCCCTCTCAGTGTATATACCTAAAATATACTCAAAATACACTAAAAGTGCTGATTAATATGTTAATTCCAGAACATTTTGAAGAACTCTAGATTGTTTTCCAAAGTGACTGCATCATTTTACATGCCCACCAGCAATGTATAAGGCTCTCAATTTTCTGCATTTCTGATAATTCTTGTTATTTTACATTTTTTTTTATTATTGCCATCCTGGTGAGTGTGAGGTATATTTCACTGAGGTCTTGATTTGCATTTCCCTAATTGCTAATGATGTTGAGTATCCTTTCATGTATTTACTGGCCATTTGTCTAGCTTTTTTGGGTAAATATCTATTCAACTCCTTTGCCCATTTAAAAGTTTGGTTATTTGTACTTTTGTTCAGTTGTAAGGAATCTTTATGTATTCTACATATAAGTCCCTTATTGGGTATGTGATTTGTAAATTGTTTTTCCAATTCTGTGGGTTGTCTTTTTATTTTTGATGTGTTTTCTTAAGTACAAATATATTTAAATTTGATGAAGTACAATTTATCTATTATTTGATTTATCACTCTTGCTTTTGGTGTGATATCCAAGATGATTTTACCTAACTCAAGGTCATGAAAATTTGCTCAAGTTGAATAATTTTGTCTAATTGATAGCTTTGCCTCTTACACTTAGGTTGTAGGTTTTGAATTTTTTAATAACAGTGAGATAAATTTACTAGAAGAATATCCAAATGTGACAACACTAGAATAGTTTATTTATGCTATAGTTATAAATGAGTAAAATCCTTTGTTTTTTAATTGTGTATCATTGATATACAATCTTATATTGGTTTCAATTATACAACAAAGTGGTCAACAGTTACTCATATTATTAAATACTCACCCCCACTAGTATAGTTATTATCTGTCCACATAGGAAGATGTTACAGAATCACTGACTATATTCTCTGTGCTGTACTACCATCCCTGTGACCAACATATAATTGAGAATTTTTGTGCCCCTTTATCCCCCTCACCCTCCTCACTTACCCACCGCAACTCCTTCCCCCATGGTAACCACCACTCACTTCTCAGTGTCTGTGAGTCTACTGCTATTTTGTTCATTTTGTTTTGCTTTGTTCTTAGATTCCACAAATGAATGAAATCATATGGTATTTGTCTTTCTCTGCCTGGCTTATTTCACATAATATACCCTCTAGGTCCATTCACCTTGTCACAAATGGCAGGATTTCTTTTTTATATGGATGAATAATTTTCCATTGTGTATATGTACTACATCTTTATCTACTCATCTATTGCTGGACACTTAGATTGCTTACCTATCTTGGCTATTGCAAAAAGTGTGGTATAAACATATGGATGCATATATCTTTTTAAGTCAGGGATTTTGTTTTCTTTGGGTAAATTCCTTGAACTGGGATTACTGGGTTGTATGGGATTTCTATTTTTGGTTTTTTGAGGAACCTCCATACTGCTTTCTACAGTGGCTGCACCAGTGACATTCCCACCAACAGTGTAGGAGTGTTCCCGTTTCTCCACATCCTCACCAATGCTATATACCTTATCTTTTAGATAGTGGCCATTCTAACTGGTGTGAGGTGACATTTCATTGTGGTTTTGATTTTCATTTCCCTCATGATTAGGGATGTGTAGCATCTTTTCCTGTGCCTGTTGGCCATCTGTATTTCTTCTTTGGAGAAATGTCTGTCAGGTCCTCTGCCCATGTTTTAATTGGGTTATTTGTTTTTTTGGTATTAAGGTTTATATATTTTGGTTGTTAATCCCATAACAGAAAATTGTTTATGAATATATTTGCACATACTGTAGGTTGCCTTTTTGCTCTGCTGATCCTGTTCTTTACTGACTGAAGCTTTTTAGATTGATGTACTGCCACTTGTTCATTGTTGATTTTGTTTCCCTTTCCCAAGGAGACATATACAGGAAAAAAATTGCTCATGCTTATGTTCAAGAGACTTTTGCCTTTGTTTTCTTCTCAGTTTTATGGTGTCCTGACTTAGTTAGGTTTTTGATTCATTTTGAGTTTACTTTTATGTTTGGAGTTGACAGTAATTCAGTTTCATTCTCTTGCATGTAGCTGTCCAGTTTTGCCAACACCAGTTATTGAAGAGGCTCTCTTTTCCCCATTGAATATTCATGGCTCCTTTATCATATATATATTGACCATATATGTGTGGGTTTATATCTGGCCTTTCTATTCTGTTCCATTGATCTATAGGTCTGTTTTTGTGCCAGTACTATACTGTTTTGATTACTGTAGCTTTGTAATATATCTTGAAGTCAGAGAGCATAATACCCCATAATAATAATCTTTGTTCTTCTTTCTCAAGACTGCTTTGGCTGTTTGACAGGGACTGCACTGAATCTGTAAATTGCTTTGGGCAGGATGGCTGTTCTGACAATATTAATTTTTCCATCCATGAGCACAGAATAGATTTTCATTTATTTGTGTCTTCTGTAATTTCTCTCATGAGTGTCTTATAGTTTTCAGAGTGCAGGTCTTTCATCTCCTTGGTTAGGTGTATTCCTAGGTATTTTATTTCTTATGACACAATTGCAAATAGCACTGCTTTCCTGATTTCTCTTTCTGATTGTTCGTTGTTAGTATATAGGAATGCAACAGACTTCTGTGTGTGTATTTAATTTTGTATCCTGCAACTTTGCTGAATCCAGTTATTAGATCTAATAGTTTTTTGGTGGGGTCCTTAGAGTTCTCTGTGTGTAATATCATGTCATCTGTAAACAGTGACAGTTTAACTTCTTCCTTACCAACTGGATGCCTTTTAGTTCATTGTCTTGTCTGATTGCCATGATTAGGACTTCTAGTACTATGTTGAATAAAAGTGGTGAGAGTGGACATCCTTTCCTTGCTCCTGATCTTAGAGGAAAAGCCATCAGCTTTTTGCCATTGAGTATGATGTTGGCTGTGGGTTTGTCATGTATGGCCTTTATTATTGAGGTATGTATCCTCTATATCCACTTTGCTAAGAGTTTTTATCAAGAGTGTATGTTGAATTTTGTCAAATTTTTTTTCAGCATCTTTTGAGATGATCGTGGTTTTTATCCTTCTTTTTGTTAATGTGTATGTTGTTGATGGATTTATGAATATTGTACTATCCTTTCATCCCTGGATTGAATCCCACTTGGTCATGATGGATATCTTTCTGATGTACTTTTGAATTTTGTGTGCTAATGTTTTGTTGAGGATTTTTGCATCTTTGTTCATCAGGGATATTGCTCTATAATTTTCTTTTTTTGTGGTGTCGGTGTCTGGTTTTGGTATTAGAGTGATGCTGGCCTCATAGAATGAATTTGGAAGTATTCCCTCCTCTTCTAATTTTTGGAATACTTTAAGAAGGTTGGGTATTACCTCTTCTTTAAATGTTTGGTAGAATTGGGCTATGAAGCCATCTGGACCTGGAATTTTGTTTTTTGGGCATGTTTTGATTACCAATTCAATTTCATTGCTGGTAATTGATCTGTTCAAATTTTCTGTTTTTTTCCTAGGTCAGGCTTGGATGGTTATATTTTTCTAGGAAGTTGTCCATTTCTTCTAGGTTGTCCAATTTGTTGGCATATAATTTTCATAGAATTCTCTAATAATTCTTTGCATTTCTGTGGTATCAGTTGTGACTATTCCTTTTTTTTTGTTTCTGATTCCATTTATTTGTGTACTCTCTCTTTTTTTCTTGGTTAATCTGGCTGGGGGTTTGTCTATTTTCTTTATTTTCTCAAAGAACCAGCTCTTGGCTTCATTAATTTTTTTTGTATTGTTTATTCTTTTCTATTTTATTTATTTATGATCTGATATTTATTATGTTATTTATTTATTTATTTTATTTTGGTATCATTAATATATACTTACATGAACAACATGTGGTTACTAGACTCTCCCCATTATCAAGTCCCCACCACATACCCCATTAAAGTCACTGTCCATCAGTGTAGTAAGATGCTATAGAATCACTACTTGTCTTCTCTGTGCTATACTGCATTCCCTGTGCACCCCTCCCACATTATGTGTGCTAATAATAATGCCCCTTTCTCCCCTTATCCCTCACTTCCCACCCACCTTCCTCAGTCCCTTTCCCTTTGGTAACTGTTAGTCCACTCCTGGGTTCTATGAGTCTGCTGTTATTTTGATCCTTCAGTTTTTCCTTTGTTCTTATACTCTACAGATGAGTGAAATCATTTGATACTTGTCTTTCTCCATCTGGCTTATTTCACTGAGCATAATACCCTCTAGTTCCACCCATGTAGTTGCAAAGGTAGGATCTGTTTTCTTTTTATGGCTGAATAATACTCCATTGTGTATATGGACCACATCTTCTTTATCCATTCATCTACTGATGGACACTTAGGTTGCTTCCATTTCTTGGCTATTGGATATAGTGCTGTGATAAACAGGGGTGCACATGTCTTTTTCAAACTTGGGCTCCTGCATTCTTAGGGTAAATTCCTAGGAGTGGAATTCCTGGGTCAAATGGTCTTTCTATTTTTAGTTTTTTGAGGAATCTCCATACAGCTTTCCACAATTGTTGAACTAATTTACATTCCCACCAGCAGTGTAGTAGGGTTCCCTTTCTACACAACCTCGCAAACATTTGTTGTTGTTTGTCTTTTGATACTGGCCATCCTAACTAGTGTAAGATGATATCTCATTGTGGTTTTAATTTGCATTTCTTTCATGATTATCAATGTGGAACATCTTTTCATGTACCTGTCGGCCATCTGAATTTCTTCTTTGGAGAAGTGTCTGTTCAGATCATCTGACCATTTTTTAATTGCATTATTTGCTTTTTGTTTGTTGAGGTGCATGAGCTCTTTCTATATTTTGGATGTCAATCCCTTATCAGATATGTCATTTATGAATATATTCTCCCATACTATAGGATGTCTTTTTGTTTTACTGGTGGTGTCCTTTGCTGTACAGAAGCTTTTTAGTTTGATATAGTTCCACTTGTTCATTTTTGCTTTTGTTTCCCTTGCCTGGGGAGATTTGTTCATGAAGAAGTTGCTCATGTTTATATTCAAGAGAGTTTTGCCTATGTTTTCTTCTAAGAGTTTTATTGTTTCATGACTTACATTCAGATCTTTGATCCATTTCGAGCTTACTTTTGAGTTAGACAGTAATCCAGTTTCATTCTCTTACATGTAGCTGTCCAGTTTTGCCAACACCAGCTGTTGAAAAGGCTGTCATTTCCCCATTGTATATCCATGGCTCCTTTATCATGTATTAATTGACCATGTATGTTTGGAGTAATATCTGGATTCTTTATTCTGTTCCACTGGTCTGTGGGTCTGTTCTTGTGCCAGTACCAAATTGTCTTGATTACTGGGGTTTTGTAGTAGAGCTTGAAATTGGGAAGCGAGATCCCCCTTGCTTTATTCTTCCTTCTCAGGATTTCTTTGACTATTCAGGGTCTTTTGTGGTTCCAAATGAATTTTAGAACTATTTGATCCAGTTCGTTGAAGAATGCTGTTGGTATTTTGATAGGGATTGCATTGAATCTGTAGATTGCATTAGGCAGGATGGGATGGTCATTTTAACAATATTAATTTTTCCTACCCAAGAGCATGGGATGAATTTCCATTTATTAGTATCCTCTTTAATTTTGTTAAGAGTGTCTTGTAGTTTTCAGGGTATAGGTCTTTCACTCTCTTGGTTAGGTTTATTCCTAGGTATTTTGTTCTTTTTGTTGCAATTGTGAATGGAATTGTTTTCCTGATTTCTATTTCTGCTAGTTCATCATTAGTGTATAGGAATGCAGCTGCAACAGATTTCTGTGTATTAATTTTGTACCTGCAACTTTGCTGAATTCAGATATTCTAGTAGTTTTGGGGTGGATTCTTTAGGGTTTTTAATGTACAATATCATGTCATCTGCAAACAGTGATGGTTTGACTTCTTCCTTACAATCTGGATGCCTTTTATTTCTTTGTGTTGTCTGATTGCCATGGCTAGGACTTCCAGTACTATGTTGAATAAAAGCAGGGAGAGTGGACATCCTTGTCTTGTTCCTGATCTTAGGGGAAAAGCTTTCATCTTCTCATTGTTAACTATGATGTTGGCTGTAGGTTTGTCATATATGGCCTTTATTATGTTGAGGTGTTGAGGTACTTGCCCTCTATACCCATTTCGTTAAGAGTTTTTATCATGAACGCATGTTGAATTTTGTCGAATGCTTTTTCAGCATCTATGGAAATGATAATATTTTGTCCTTCTTTTTGTTGATGTGGTGGATGATGTTGATGGATTTTCGAATGTTGTACCATCCTTGCATCCCTTGGATGAATCCCACTTGATCATGGTGTATGATCCTCTTGATGCATTTTTGAATTCAGTTTGCTAATATTTTGTTGAGTATTTTTGCATCTGTGTTCATCAGGGATATTGGTCTGTAGTTTCTTTTTTTGTTGTGTCTTTGCCTGGTTTTGGTATTAGAGTGATGCTGGCTTCATAGAATGAGTTTGGAAGTATTTCCTCCTCTTCTATTTTTTGGAAAACTTTAAGTAGAATGGGTATTATGTCTTCTCTAAATGTCTGATGATAAAATTCTGTGGTAAATCCATCTGGTCTGGGGGTTTTGTTCTTGGGTAGTTTTTTGATTATCAAATCAATTTCATTGTTGGTAATTGGTCTGTTTAGATTTTCTGTTTCTTCCTGGGTCAGTGTTGGGAGGTTATATATTTTTTTAGAAAGTTGTCCATTTCTTCTTGGTTATCCAGTTTGTTAGCGTATAGATTTTCATAATATTCTCTAATAATTCTTTGTATTTCTGTGGTGTCTGTCGTGATTTTTCCTTTCTCATTTCTGATTCTGTTTATGTGTGTAGAGTCTCTTATTTATTTATTTATTTATTTATTCATTTATTTTTGTTTTGTATCATTAATATGCAATTACATGAGCAACACTGTGGTTACTAGATTCCCCCCTTATCAAGTCCCCACCCACCCCATGACAGTCACTGTTCATCAGTGTTGTGAGATGGTATAGAATCACTACTTTTCTTCTCTGTGCTATATGCCTTCCCCGTGCTCCACTGCTACATTATGTGTATTAACTGTAATGCCCCTTATTACCCTTCTCCCTCCCTTTCCACACACCCTCCCCAGTCCATTTCCCTTTGGCAACTGTTAGTCCATTTTTGGGTTCTGTGAGTCTGCTGCTGTTTTGTTCCTTCAGTTTTTGCTTTGTTCTTATGCTCCACAGGTGAGTGAAATCATTTGGTACTTGTCTTTCTCTGCCTGACTTATTTCACTGAGCATAATACCGTCTAGCTCCATCCATGTTGTTGCAAATGGTAGGATTTGTTTTCTTCTTATGGCTGAATAGAACTCCATTGTGTATATGTACCACATCTTCTTTATCTATTCATGTACTGATGGACACTTAGGTTGCTTCCATTTCTTGGTTATTGTTAATAGTGCCTTATTTGTTATTGTGATGCATACTGTACCCATATTTAAATACTTCTGGTCTCTGTCATTTTTTTTTAAATTTCTAACCTGTGTATGGTAAGTTACTCTTTTGCTTTAGGTACCTATCAGTTGTAATCTACAATTTCATTCTTGGATCTGAGATAAGAAATGGCAATCAGAAACTTTTAAAAATTAATCTTCTTCAGAAAGTGGTTCATTCACTACCATTAAATTCCCTTTATTAAATTAAAATATGCATTGTTAACTAATAATAAAAGCAAACTGGAATAACATGAATAAGTAAATATTACTTCTGTTTATTGAATAAGAATATTCTAATATTAGGTGATTGGAAAATATTAAGAGCACATGTTTAAAAGCTCATATCTAGATTTCCTTATGTCATCAGACATGGTTATTTTTCTCTTCATCTCCTTTAGATTTATTTGTACCAGTTGTAGGACCTTTCCACAAATTTTGGCCATTGACATCTTATTAAAAATATTCTAAACAACACATTATGTAACATTTTCATCTTAAAATGCTAACAGGTCCTTCTCTTCCTGTATCTTCTATTTCTTAATGGCTCCACTTTCATTTCAGTCACAGGGAAGTCACTGGTGTCTATCAGTCTTCCTTACTATATGCTGATATACCATATTTTGTGAAGTGTTTATTTTATGATATGCCTCATATCTTTTTCCCCCTTTTTCTACCTTCAGTGTCATTTGTCAAGATCAGGTTCTTTTTATTGTTCTCTGGGATAGTTCAGTAACTCTCAACTGCCTTTTTGCCTCCATTGCTGTCTCTCATATTAAAAGACCAAAAGTATCTTTCTAATACACATATAAGGATGTCACTGCCCCTCAAATTCTGTTAGCCATATAGAATGAAAGTCATACTCCTTAGCATGGAATTTAAAGCCCTTTTGTCTCTGTCTACAAATTACCTTCTCTCACCAGCCATATCAGCTTCCTCCCTGATTATGAAGTGTATCATGCAAACACTCCCATTTCTCTGTCCCTTTGCTCATGGTTTTTCTTCAGTCTGGGTGCATTTCTCCTTCTACTGATGCTTTTTGTTTCTTCACAGTTCAATTTAAATGCCACATTTTTGGAGGGAGGCCTCTTATTATGCCCTAGTTATAGTTAACATTTTTTTCTCACTTCCTTTCTGTAATGCATTTCTTGGACCTCCATGCAACACTTAATTTCATTTTAACATGGTGATTTGTGCTGGAGTCCCTCAGTCAGATGTATCTGGTTTCAAATTGTGCTTCAACTGTTTAATTCCTCTATATTCCTGGGCAATTGTTGTCATTTCCTAAGCTTCTTCCTCATCTTTTAAATGAAGTTAACATTTATACATAATTTGTGGGTCTCTTTTTATATTCTCGAAACACAGTGATAGCATGATAATGGTATCTGTGTGTGTTTTCTAGATGTACCCACTTGGCTTTCTCCCTCTGTATATAGTAAACACTCTGAAGACAGGAAATAGTCATACTTACCTTAGTTCTCATTCCAACATGCTGGTTGTAAAAGAAAATCTCATACTCTGTTTCACTTTTGCCATGATTCATGGAGCAGTTAAGGCTAACTCACTAGAATTAACATATTAATGTATTGCTATATTGTCTCATTCCACAAAGGAGTTGGAATGACTTATGGGAAGCACCCAAACAAAATAGTGAAGCAAACCTAAGTGCATTTTGAATAATCGAAGTTTAATTTCTCCATAGTGAACCCAAGGGAAACAAATGCTATAAATAAGGAAATATTAAAGTTTGTCATCATGTTGTCATGTTTTGTAGGATCTCGTCTCCGCCAGGAAGACTTTCCCCCACGGATTGTGGAGCACCCTTCAGATGTCATTGTCTCTAAGGGAGAGCCCACCACTTTGAACTGTAAGGCAGAGGGCCGGCCAACACCCACCATTGAGTGGTACAAGGATGGTGAACGGGTGGAGACTGACAAAGATGACCCCAGGTCCCACAGGATGCTACTGCCTAGTGGATCCTTATTCTTCTTGCGCATCGTGCATGGGCGCAGAAGTAAACCCGATGAAGGAAGCTACGTTTGTGTTGCAAGGAACTATCTTGGTGAAGCAGTGAGTCGAAATGCATCTCTGGAAGTGGCATGTAAGTGAACATAATCTCTTAAATGGCACACACTTTTACTTTGATTTATTTTTAGTAAGCTTCAATTTGTTTCCATAAATGTTTAATACCTAACTAATTAGTCAACACTCTGCATAATTTTACTTTGCTTTCTCCAAAGAAAGCTGGTCAAAATAAGGTCAAACCAGGGTGTTGCAATGAATTTATTTATATTGAAGCCATGTGGCAATTATGTTATTATATTAAAACAAGATGGCCGTGATGCTGGTCATATTTAAAATCTGTATTACTGAGTGATAATAATCGAGTATTCAACATGGCTATGTTAAACTGAAAAGTTTATATGTAACATGGCATCAAACACAAGGCATAAATTCAATACTGTACCTATTTCTGTTATCTATTTATGTGTAACTACTATATACTATATTTATATATGCATAAACTTTAGTTTTAGAAACATATGTATGTTTATATGTTTCTAAATCTAAGTTTTACCATACAACTTTAAAGAATATACTCTCTAGGTTATATTAACTCTTGTACTTCTAGGCTGAATTCAGTAATCATTATCTTAGGCATGAAGGGTAGAATTACACCAACAATAACAGCAACTCTGTTTTATTTATTTTTATCCAAACACTCATCAGAGAAGAGAGCAGATTTCTGTAGGGACAAAGGCTTCATGCATAGAAGGATCTTGTGATTGGTAATCACAATAGTTAAAGACTTGCCCAGCCTTTAGCATTTTAAAGTATATTTATGTTTTAATCAAGTAGCCCAAATAACACTAGTAAACCAAGATATTAATGCTTTGCATATATTTGAACATTGATTCCATAACATCATGGATTGCTTTCCAGAACAAAAAAGATGAGTTTTTTTTTCAGGTTTATAAGTAAGGTTTTGGTGTCATAATTTGAATAGCATCATCAAATTTTGGTGTTATTTATTTGAGGAAAGATTGTGTCTAAGATTAATTGTGAATAAGATAGCAACAGTTGGATCTAAAGGAGTTGAGCTCTTTAACTTACTGGTTGTACCAATAGGTTTTCATAGATAAGAGAATCAATGTATTTCAGAATTCATGAATCTTATTTATATGGATGGAAGGGGAGTGCTCAATAAGAGCTCATCATCTTACATCTACAGTTTAACTTGGTATTTGTATTCACACGCTACATGGTACCATACTAAATTATAAACTTGTGTATATGTGTATTGAAATTATCAACAATATATCATTTCCTTTATATATGAGAGCCTTTTTAGTAAACTAAATCATACTAGTACTTACTCAGGTATTCCAATGAAAGCTTTTGTTATAAAGCAGCCAGTCTTTTGGTTAATAGTTTGTACCAGGAAATGTGGAATCTACTGATGCTTAAAATGTATAAGCCCAGTAGAAAAAGACTAGAAGAATCCTAAGACCTAGATTTATTTTGTGAAGTATGCTGAGATAACAGCTTAGAAACTTAGCTAGTAGTGCCTTTTTGTATCAGGTACTAGGTATTTCATTTTTATAACTTGAAAAAGCAGTTAAATTAAAAGCAGTTTAGTGAGATTTGAAATATACACATAAAACCTCAGAAATTGAAATATTCTAAACTGTTCCATTCCTATTTTGAAATATTTTATTTCTGGAACATTTCAAACATACTGAAATATTTCAGCTTCAAATTCTATTCATTTCCTCTGCACTAGATAACTTTATATTAAATATAACAAAGCATTATTCTTTATTCTCCTATTTTATAGGTAAAAGTGAAATTCATGATGGTTAAGTGACCAAAACTCAGACAATAAGTTAATGAGGACCTCAAGATAAGATCCTAATTCTTCTAATATTTGGTTTTAGGGAATTGTGCCGTATTTGGAAAAACACTCTAAATGGAATTTGGTCTAATTTACATAAATAAAAATTAAAAATTTTTAACTAGAATTTTGTTCTTTTATCTACCCGGCAGCAAGTACTTATTTTTAGTCCTTAACTAATTTCTGTTCTCAATATTAAAGTCTATCTGAATTGACCAGCCATTTTATTGTTGGTCAGCAATAAATTAATTTTTTTCTGAGCCTAAGCTTAGTTAAAATTGCTCCAATACACAGCACATATTCTTGTACTCTAATTTAATATAAAAGATTTCTCTCTCTCCTAATTGCATCATTAATATTGAATCAAACTGTTTTAGGAGGAAAATTTTAAGCCATGATTTTTTTGTGTGTGACAGTAGCATTTTTCTATTTTTAAATCAGTGAGCTTTGAGAAATGCTAAAAATACTTCTGACCTAGGGAGGAAAACAGAAAGGCTTCTAAATTGGATTTTGCTAGTGAATAATATTCTTTCTTCCAGTACTCATGTCAACAATTCATGCCATTTGAGGCAACACAAGATCAAGTAATATCCATTTATATTCTGGTCATCTCTTTCACACAAGCTCCGCAGTGTTTTCTGTTTCCTATGTTTCCTAAAATGTATTAAAATAGAAATTTGGGTAAAAGTAACGTGATCAAAACTATTGATAACCAAGGTTTATTTTTACAAAATGTAGAGGGACAGCTGCAGATTATATAAATGTTTGACTTTCATAATATATAACATCCAACATAAATGCTCAATTATGGCACATCCATTTTTTCACCTAGTAAAGGAAAGAATGGAAGCCTCCCCACTGAGTGTATTTGGAGAACTACCATTAGCTGGATGTGAGGTTTGCCGCCAGTGTAAGTTGGAAAGTAGGCTTGTGCCTACCTTTGGGAAGGTTGCCTTTTTTGTTATGTAAAAGTACTTGAAAGAGAGTTGACTATTGGGGTAAAGGAATGAGGACTGAAATCAGAGAGAAGTTAAGAAGTTGGGAAATAATTCAGAAAAGAGTGTATGTCAGATTTTAAACTGAAAATAGCTGTGAATCTTGAAAGAAGGACACGGTTTGAATTATATTTAGAAATTATCAATCATATCACTTTATGGTTGATTTTAGGGGTAGAGGATGATTTCTAGGTTTTTTTGGTGGAGTGGTGGGGAGTCTAGTGCTACCATCCACAGGCATGGCAGGTATAGGAGAAGTAACTAGTGAAACAGGACAGTGAACTTGGCTTTGGCTATATTGTTCGACATACTAATGAGATACCAAAGTAAAAACATGTCATGTTCCATTAAAAAAGGATCTTCTGGAATGGAGAAGAGAGCTCTTTTCCACACAGAGGGTGAAGCCATTGGAGGAGATAGACATAGTCGTGATTGTCCCAGCAGGATGTGTGCAAGGAGCGGTTAATTTAAAAAGGGCTCAGGCCACTCCCTCTGCTTGGAACGCCTATATTTAAGGGTGGGCAAAGGAAAGAAGTGCCTGTGCCAAAGGCTCAGAGGAGCTATCAGAGTGATAGGGTATGAGCCATGAAGTGAAAAACAAGGAAATCATTTTAAGAAAGTAAAATGATTGGTAATGGGATGCCCCATGGTGGTCAATTAAAAAGTGTCTGTGGGATCCAGGGACGGAAAAAGAGCACAGCAGCTAAAGAATGAGTAGATGGTGGAGCTGGAGTGGTAAGTGCTTCCTGGTCTCCTAAGAATTTAGCTCTGAATGGGGTGTGAGGGAACCAAAGCAGGTTGCCCTGTCTCTGCACCATTGCCCTTTGGAGGTGGATGATCCTGCCTTGTAGGGGGCTGTGCTCTGCACTGTGGAATGTTTAGCAGCATCACTGACCTTTACCCAGGAAATGCTAATAGGACCTTTCTAACCCCAGTTGTGACAACCAACATGTGTCTAGACACTGCCGAATGTCCCCTGGGGGTTCAACATCAGTTGAGAATTACTGATCTAGGTATATCTAGGTGGTTAAGAGTGTTTGGATAAATAGCAAACTTTTACAATTTATATTATGAAATGGCTGTGGATGAAAATATGGAAATTTTTAACTGCTTCATCTTGGTTTTTATTTTTAACTTAAAAGGTCTTCATATCTGCTATCATATGAAAAGTGAAATTTTTATTGCTAATTCATCTTAACTTATTGTATAGAATTTCTTTACTATACTGTGTTTGTCTTCTCTTTTATTTTCCTTTAATGTATACTTCAGCTTTAGGTAATGAAACAGTATAGTGGAGGGAAAAAATATTCAGGACCAGTCATGGCAATGGAGATTTGAATCGCTTACCTCATATTTGCTTTTGCCATCGCTGGTGTGAAGAGAAAAAAAAAAAGTAATCCACAAAATACTTTTCAAATCACTTGAACTCAGGAAAGGCAAAAGGTGGTTTTTACACATTTAGAGAACAGAAATGCAGGATCAAAAGCAAGGTGTCTGGCACTGAAGAAGTTAATATGCAGTTTTCTGATGGGATCACCAAGAGGCATAGCTGGTGCAGATCAGATTTCAGTTTGAACACCATAGCTCCCTATGTTGGGAGCAGAAGGAGCACAGGGTTCCTCACACATACTGCGCCTGCCTGTGGTGCAGCCCGAGTCATTGGCAGCCCCTAGAGACAGCAGCTGTAGCCCCAGGTGGTAGATACATGACAGCAGTTTGATCTATCGACCAGGCTAAGAGGGGGTTCTAGCCTAAATGACAATTCATGAAAAATTGATGAAGTCCCCAGATTACTTTTTCTGTTTCCTTTTCTCAGTACTACCGGAGCAGAGAGGGGAGATTAAATGAGGTGCTGAATGCTTTAGTGGCAAGGAGGTTGTGGTTCAAAATCAGAAGTCACATAGAAACTGACCTATTTTTGCTTTCCTTACTTCTAAAGCAAAACACAAAAACTTTTCAGATTAGTTGTGATTTACCTTGCTTTGACAAAAATAAAATTTTTAAAGAAGGCTGTTTAAAAGTTAACTTTTGAGACAACTGTAAAAGAGAGACCAGATATGATTCAAAGTTCAACTGGGGAAATAGAAATAGATTGAATTCCATGACTGCAGGGTGATTTCTTTCTTTTTCTGTATCTTTCTTTCTTTTTTTTTTTTTCCTATGTATCAAGGCTCACTCTGCAAGACAGTCATTTAGAGAAGGAAAGGTCTTGCATTATTTATAGGTCACAGATTGCTAGAATAGCAAAGCTGTGGGACACTGCAAACATAATGATTCTGTTTGTTTTAGACCCAAAACTAAATTGATGTTTTATCTGTACAAGGAAAAGAGGTTACAGAAGTAGACTGACTGTAGTAATAGAGGTCACAGGTGGCATTAAAAATGAACACAAGGTAAATTATTTCCTTGATATTTTCAAGTTAAAAAATATGTAATTTTTTTCTTTTCTTTTATTTTGGTAGTAAATGAATGTTATCCAGGCAAAATACATTTACACTCTCTAAAGACACAAAATAAATTAAATTTCAAAAAAGCCTGTGCCAATGAGAGCTCTTAAAAAAAATGCTTTGAGATATAATTCACATACTATATAATTTACTGATGTGTAAGTATATAATTCAGTATTTTTCAGTATATTCCCAGGTTTGTGCAGTCACTGCACAATCTAATTTTGAACAATTTCATCACTCCTGAAGGAAAACCTAAATCCATTAGCTGTCAATCCCCATTCTTATTTAACCATCCTGCCTCAGCCCCATGCAAACACTACTGTACTTTCTATCTCTGTGTATTTGCCTATTGTGGACATTTTGTATATTTGGAATCATATTCTATAGGTCCTTTGTAACTAGCTTCTTTTCCTTGGTATGATGTGTTCCAGGGTCATCCTTCTAGCCTGTGTTAGTACTTCATTCCTTTAAATTGCTGAATAATATTCCATTGTGGGTATACCATATTTTATCTATCCATTAATCAGTTAATGTGTATTGGGGTTTTCCTACTTTTTGTGTTGTGAATAATGCTATGGTGAATATTCCTGTGAAAGTGTTTATGTGGACATAGGGCTTTATTTGGGTATTCTCTTGGATGTGTACCTAAGGGCAGAACTGCTAAGTCATAGGGTAAGTCTATTTACCTTTTTGAGGAGATTTTAGGTACCTTTTAAGTGCAGATAAAACAATATTTATTAGTGCCATTGAATTAACTGCATCCAACTTTCCTCTCAGTACAAAGCAGAGCCATGAAACATTGCCAGTATTTGATAAATATTATTAAATGGCTAGCATTTACACTTTCTGTGCCATGCATCCATATTTTAAGATAAGATTCAGTCAATTAAAAATATAAAATAAATAACTATGTGGAAATATTGAAGGGACACAAAGTTTCTATTTTTTTCTTTGATTAGTCATTTAATTCAAGTAGGTATAAATTGATGGAATGAATCATGAAATCACTTCCCATGTGGAATTTCTACCAGACCATGTTGACTTTGGCCCCAGTTAAGTTGGATAATCTTGCTATTTGAGTGTTCACTTCATTTTCTGTCACGTTTTTATTTGTCCCCACAGCAGATACTATTCTGGCTTCTCAGTAGATCACATTACCTTTCCTGAAAATAACTGACATTACATTTACTGTTCCCAGGTTACTTTTCCTTCCAAATGTCTTAAAGATTTTTCTGTTACTTAGAAGGTTTAGAATAATAAATCAGTGAGTGATTATTATAGAAATCGGTTAAGTAGTTCCAGGATTGGGAAAACAGAGAACTGCTATCACCATGCCATGACTTTCCTAAAATAAATGCACTAACAAATGTATCCATTTAAGTGTGTGAGAGATAATGAGTCAAACTTGAAATGATATTTATAGATTTTGACCAAAAAGAGTATAGGAGCAACTGGCTTTTTCATGATTCCCGTATTTGTATTTCTACAATTTTCAAGAGAGAATTCAGAGATTTTTTTTTCTAGTAGGGCAGGGGGCACACAACTGAAAAATACTCGTAAATGAAGGTACCTGAGCCATGTTATGGGCTCAACTGTGTTCCTCCCAAGTTCATATACTGAAGTCTTAAGCCCAGTACCTCCGAACAGGATGTGACTATATTTGGAGATAGAGCCTTTAAAGTGATAAATTAAATGTACCATAAGGGTGGGCCCTAATCCATTATGACTGGTGTCCTTATAAGAAGAGGAAATTTGGACACATAAAGAGATACCAGGGATTCTCATGCACAGAGAATATAGACAGAAGGTGGCCATCTAGAAGCCAAGGAGGGAGATCTCAGAAGAAACTAAACCCTCCAACATCTAGATCTTGGACTTCTAGCCTCCAGACCTGTGAGAAAATAAATCTCTTTTGTTTAAGCTACCCAGTCTGTAATATTTTATTATGGCATGGCAGCCCTAGCAAATTAATATAGGCTGTCAGTCTTAGAACAAGACTAACACCTAGGCAGAGATTGTATTAGTAAGAAGGTAACAATGAGAAATAAATATTGTTTGTATCCTGTAGATTTTGTTCTGCCCCACATATACAGTGTTGATCCCAGGCTGTTTTAAAAGAAATCTGTAAATCCCATTAAATGTATTATAGACTATAAATGTATAGGCATCAAAGAATCCATATGAAACATCTTTAACTAGAAACAAGACACCACAGCAAATATTTTGGTATTTGCGAACAGACTCTTTTAGAAGGCGTGTGTGTGTGTGTGTGTGTGCACATACACACATCTGTGTTATGGGGCTGTTTTGTGTGTGTACTTTTTAACTTTGTAAACTGCCCTTTCAAGTACAGGTCTGTCCTTTAATTTTCACATATGAAGGTGTGAAATTCCTACTTCTGGGTAACATATTTGAATCTATGATTATTTAAATATGAATACTGCTAAATTTTTTATATCATGTTTCTGTTGATTGAATTAAGTGCATCCAACCCTCTTAGTGTCAAGTCTCAAGTTGCTGTTCTCTCAGATTAGTCTGAATTAACTCTAACTCCAGGGAAAGTACATAAATGAAGTGAAATCTCAATGTTCTCTACTGTTTAAAAGATTATTTCCCCAAACAGTATTATCCTGAGCTCTGCCAACATAAAAATCCCATTTATGGAATGACAGGCAAAAATATCCATAGTGATACTAAGGTATATCAAGACAAGGCTTGATATTTGAGGTCAGCTCTTGTTTTTAAAGCTGGAAATCTTGTTTAGATAAAGATAAGAAGAAAATGTTCAAGGTTTTGAGGATTTCCCATCTATAAGCATTTAATTGACTAAATTTCAACTGATGTGCAAATATAAGTGGATGTTACTGAAAATGTATGTAAGTTGACACTAAGGTAATGCTGTGACTTGTATGATTTTTCTCTCTAGATTTGTGTTTCAGTGGAAAGACAAGTCTCCAATTTACTTTTTTTAGATTGACTTTGTTTTTGATAATTATAATACACATCTTTCAGCTCTGAAGCAGCTCCCACAAGATTTCTATAATTAGATAAAGGAGGTTGTGCTTCCTCTTCAATGCATGAGCCAGTATATATGGCATACTTTTTATAAGCTGTTCACATGAGTAGAGAAGTAAAAACAGTAAGTGGAATTTTGTTCAACTCTGGAAATTTCTTTATGTATAGACGTTTTTAACCATCTGTCGCTTAACTGCTAAAGGATGAGGTCCAATCTTGGTATTGACATATTCTTTCTATTTTATATCATTGAAATTGGTTTTTCCTCTTAGGAGATTTACAGAGGCAAAGACAACACTCTTAACCATTCATTTCTTAAGTAGGAGATACTCATACGTTTTTGTCCATAGGATACATGTTTCACAAGAAATAATCTAGGAAAGTAATACTGGGCTCTTACATAGGGTGATTTCTGCAAACTCTCTGAAGTTCCTTGGCCCTACCTTTCTGGGACTGCTGACACCAGTAGTTTAGTATCTCTGGGGCCTGGATAGAAGTCAAGCAAGCATTGTAAGGGAGGCAGGTTCTTTGATGATGTGAAGAAAGAGATGTAGGCGCAGACCCTGGCAAATCCTAGCAGGTTTTTAGTAGGTTTATTTCGTTTTGCTTTTCTGTTTTTGCAGGAAATCTACCACCCAAAAGAGTCTGTGATTTCTTATTTTTTTTATTAAGGTATTATTGATATACACTCTTATGAAGGTTTCACATGAAAAAACAGTGTGGTTACTACATTTACCCATATTATTAAGTCCCCACTCATATCCCAATTCAGTCACTGTCCATCAGTGTAGTAAGATGACACAGATTCACTGTTTGCCTTCTGTGTGCTACACTGTTTTCCCCGTGATTCCCCACACCATGTGTACTAAACATAATACCCCACAATCCCCTTCTCCCACCCTCCCACACCCCTCCTCTTTGGAAACCACTAGTTTCTTCTTGGAGTCACTGAGTCTGCTACTATTTTGTTCCTTCAGTTTTGTTATACTCCACAAATGAGGGAAATCATTTGGCACTTGTCTTTCTCCACCTTGCTTATTTCACTGAGCATATCCTCCAGCTCCATTCATGTTGATGCAGATTGTAGGATTTGTTTCTTTCTTATGGCTGAATAGTATTCCATTGGGTATATGTACCACCTCTTCTTTATCCTTTCATCTACTGATGGACACTTAGGTTGCTTCCATATCTAGGCTATTGTAAAAAGTGCTGTGATAAACATAGGGGTGCATGTATCTTCTTGAATCTGAGAAGTTGTACTACTTGGGTAAATTCCAAGGAGTAGGATACCAGGGTCCAATGGTATTTCTATTTTTAGTTTTTTGAGGAACCTCCATATTGGTTTCCACAATGGTTGAACTAGCTTACATTCACACCAGCAGTGTAGGAGGGTTCCCCTTTCCCGGCATCCTCGCCAGCATTTGTTGTTCTTAGTCTTTTGGATGGTGGCCATCCTTACTGGTGTGAGGTGATATTTCATTGTGGTTTTAATTTGCATTTCTCTGATGATTAGTGACGTGGAGCATCTTTTCATGTGTCTGTTGGCCATCTGAATTTCTTCTTTGGAGAACTGTCTCTTCATATACTCTGCCCATTTTTTAATCGGGTTATTTGCTTTTTTGGGTGTAGAGGCATGTAAGTTCTTTATATATTTTGGATGTTAACCCCTTGCTGGATATGTCATTTACAAATATGTTCTCCCATACTTTTGGGTGTCTTTTTGTTCTGTTGATGGTGTCCTTTTGCTGTACAGAAACTTTTTAGTTTGATGTAGTCCCATGAGTTCATTTTTGCTTTTGTTTCCCTTGCTCGAGGAGATGCGTTCAGGAAGAAGTCATTCATGCTTATATTCAGGAGATTTTTGCCTATGTTGTCTTCCAAGAGTTTTATGGTTTCATGACTTACATTCAGGTCCTTGATCCATTTCGAGTTTACTTTTGTGTATGGGGTTAAACAAGAATCCAGTTTTATTTTATTGCCTGTAGCTGTCCAGTTTTGCCAACACCAGCTGTTGAAGAGGCTGTCATTTCCCCATTGTATATCCATGGCTCCTTTATCATATATTAATTGAACATATATGGTTGGGTTTATATCAGGGCTCTCTAGTCTGTTCCATTGGTCTATGGGTCTGTTCTTGTGCCAGTACCAAATTGTCTTGAGTACTGTGGCTTTGTAGTAAAGCTTGAAGTTGGGGAGCATAATCCCTCCCACTTTATTCTTCCTTCTCAGGATTGCTTTGGCTATTTGGGGTCTTTTGTGGTTCCATATGAATTTTAGAATGATTTTCTCTAGTTCGTTGAAAATTGCTGTTGGTATTTTGATAGGAATTGCGTTGACTCTGTAGATTGCTTTAGGCAGGATGACCATTTTGATAATATTAATTCTCCCTATCCATGAGTACAGGATGTGTTTCCATTTATTGGAATCTTCTTTAATTACTCTCATGAGTGTCTTGTAGTTTTCAGAGTATAGGTCTTTCACTTCGTTGGTTAGGTTTACTCCTAGATATTTTATTCTTTTTGATGCAACTTTGAATGGAATTGTTTTCCTGATTTCTCTCCCTGCTAGGTCATTGTTAGTGGATAGGAATGCCATAGATTTCTGTGCATTAATTTTGTATCCTGCAACTTTGCTGAACTCAGATATTAGATCTAGTAGTATTGGAGTGTATTCTTTAGGGTTTTTTATGTACAATATCATGTCATCTGCAAACAGGGACAGTTTAACTTCTTCCCTGCCAATATGGATGGCTTTTATTTCTTTGTGTTGCCTGATTGCCATGGCTAGGACCTCCAGTACTATGTTGAATAAAAGTGGGGAGAGTGGGCATCTTTGTCTTGTCCCCAGTCTTAAAGGAAAAGCTTTCAGCTTCTCGCCACTAAGTAGAATGTTGGCTGTGGGTTTGTCATATATAGCATTTATTATGTTGAGGTACTTGCCCTCTATACCCATTTTGTTGAGAGTGTTTATCATGAATGATGCTGAATTTTGTCAAATACTTTTCAGTATCTATGGAGATGATCATGTGGTTTTTGTCCTTCTTTGTGTCGATGTGGTGGATGATGTTGATGGATTTTTGAATGTTGAACCATCCTTGCATCCCTGGAATAAATCCTACTTGATCATGATGGATGATCCTTTTGATGTTGTTTTGAATTCGGTTTGCTAATATTTTGTTGAGTATTTTTGCGTCTATGTTCATCAGAGATATTGGTCTGTAGTTTTCTTTTTTTGTGGTGTCTTTGCCCGGTTTTGGTATTAGAGTGATGTTGACTTCATAGAATGAGTTTGAAAGTATTCCCTCTTCTTCTACTCTTTGGAAAGCTTTAAGAAGGATGGGTATTAGGTCTTTATTAAATGTTTGATAAAATTCAGCGGTGAAGCCATCTGGTCCAGCTGTTTTGTTCTTAGGTAGGTTTTTGATTACCAGTTCAATTTTGTTGCTGGTAATTGGTCTGTTGAGATTTTCTGTTTCTTTCTGCGTCAGCCTTGGAAGGTTGTATTTTTCTAGAAAGTTGTCCATTTCTTCTAGGTTATCCAGTTTGTTAGCATATAATTTTTCATAGTATTCTCTAATAATTTTTTGTATTTCTGTGGGGTCTGTAGTGATTTTTCCTTTCTCATTTCTGATTCTGTTTATGTGTGTAGACTCTCTTTTTTTCTTGATAAGTCTGGCTAGGGGTTTATCTATTTTGTTTACATTCTCAAAGAACCAGCTCTTGCTTTTGTTGATCTTTTCTATTGTTTTATTCTTCTCAATTTTATTTATTTCTGCTCTAATCTTTATTATTTCCCTCCTTCTACTGACTTTGGGTCTCATTTGTTCTCCTTTTTCTAGCTTCTTTAATTGTGAGGTCAGACTGCTCATATGGGAATGTTCTTCTTTCCTGAGGTGGGCCTGTATTGCAATATACTTTCCTGTTAGCACAGTCTTTGCTGCATCCCAAAGATTTTGTGGTGTTGAATTATTGTTGTCATCTGTCTCCATGTATTGCTGGATCTCTGTTTTTATTTGGTTATTGATCCATTGATTATTTAGGAGCATGTTATTAAGCCTCCATGTGTTTGTGGGATTTTTCAGTTTCTTTGTGTAAATCATTTCTAGTTTCATTCCTTTGTGGTCTGAGAAGCTGGTTGGTATAATTTCAATCTTTTTGAATTTACTGAGGCTCTTTTTGTGGCCTAGTATATGATCTATTCTTGAAAATGTTCCATGTGCACTTGAGAAGAATGTGTATTCTGCTGCTTTTGGGTGTAGAGTTCTGTAGATGTCTGCTAGGTCCATCTGTTCTAATGTGTTGTTCAGTGCCTCTGTGTCCCTATTTTCTGTCTGGTTGATCTGTCCTTCAGAGTGAGTGGTGTGCTGAAGTCTCCCAGAATGAATGCATTGCATTGTATTTCCCCCTTTAATTCTGTTAGTATTTTTTTCACATATGTCGGTGCTCCTGTGTTGTGTGCATAGATATTTATAATGGTTATATCTTCTTGTTGGATTGACCCTTTTATCTTTATGTAATGTCCTTCTTTGTCTTTTTTGACTTTCTTTGTTTTGAAGTTTATTTTGTCCGTTGTAAGTACTGCAACTCCTGTTTTTTTCTCCCTGTTAGTTGCATGAAGTGTCTTTCTCCATTCCTTCACTTTTAGTCTGTGTATGTCTTTGGGTTTAAAGTGAGTCTCTTGAAGGCAGCATATAGATGGGTCTTGTTTTTTTATTCATTCAGTGACTCTATGTCTTTTGACTGGTGCATTCAGTCCATTTACATTTAGGGTAATTATGGATAGGTATGTACTTATTGGCATTACAGGCTTCAGATTCGTGGTTACCAAAGGCTCAAGGTTAACTTCCGTACTGTCTAAGAGTCTAACAACTCACTTAATATGCTATTACAAACACAATCTAAAGGTTCTTTTTTTGTTTGTTTGTTTGTTTCCCTCCTCCTTTTTCTTCCTCCTCCTTTCTTTATATATTAGGTATCATATTCTGTACTGTTTATCTCTTGATTGACTTTGGTGATACTTAATTTAATTTTGCATTTTCTTAGTAATTAGCTGTTCTATTTTCTTTACTGTGGTTTATTACCCCTGGTGACAGCTATTAAACTGTAGGAACACTTCCATCTATAGCAGTACTTCCAAAATACACTGTGGAGATGGTTTGTGGGAGGCGAATTCTGTCAGCTTTTGCTTATCTGGGAATTATTTAATCCCTCCTTGAAATTTAAATGATAATCTAGCCGGTTAATGTAATATTGGTTCAAGGCCCTGCAGCTTCATTCCATTAAATACATCATGCCACTCCCTTCTGGCCTGTAAGGTTTCTGCTGAGAAGTCTGATGATAGCCTGATGGGCTTTCCTTTGTATGTGATCTAAATTCTCTCTCTGGCTGCTTTTAATAGTCTGTCCTTATCCTTGATCTTTGCCATTTTAATTACTATATGTGTTGATGTTGTCTTCCTTGGGTCCCTTGTGTTGGGAGATCTGTGCACCTGCATGGCCTGAGAGACTATCTTCTTCCCCAGATTGGGGAAGTTTTCAGAAATCACCTCCTCAAAGACACTTTCTATCCCGTTTTCTCTCTCTTCTTCTTCTGGTACCCCTATAATGCGAATATTGTTCCATTTGGATTGGTCACACAGTTCTCTCAATATTCTTTCATTCTTAGAGATCCTTTTTTCTCTCTGTGTCTCAGGTTCTTTGTATTCCTCCTCTCTAGTTTCTATTTCATTTATCCTCTCCTCCACTGTATCCAATCTGCTTTTAATACCGTCCATTGTGCTCTTCAATGATTGGTTTTCCGACCGTAATTCATTCCTGAGTTCTTGAATATCTTTCCATACCTCCACAAGCATGTTAATGATTTTTATTTTGAACTCCCTTTCAGGGAGAGTCATGAGGTCCATATCATTTAAATCTTTCTCAGGAGTTGTATTCATAATTTTACTCTGGACCAGGTTCCTTTGGCATTTCATATTTGTGTATGGAGCCATGTAGTGCCCAGAAGCTCTACTCTCTGGAGCTGCTCAGCCCCTGAAGCAATGTCGGGGATTGTAGGGGAGTGGTATTGGTGCCTTGGGGGAGGAAAGGACTGTTTCCTGTTTCCCAGCTGCTATGCCTGTCTCCACTGCCTGAACCAGTGGGCTGAGCACACAGGTATAAGCCTCTGTACTTTGCGTTTTTAGTTGCTGTAGACAGATCTTCCCTCTGGCTAGCCTAACGCCAGGGTAGGGTTTCCCGGTTTGCAAGCCTGGTGGGGCTTGCCAGGGGAAAGGCGCACTAGTCTGCCTGTCACAGAAGGGGTTCTTGGAGCTGTGTAGGCAGCCAGGGAGCTGGAGCACCTGAAGATCGTGAAAGCTCCCAATCTGCTGGGCAGAGTGCACCTGGACAAATTTGTCTACCTGTCCTTTCTCCTGATCAGTATGCTCTGTGCAATCCTTGCCCCTTTAGGAGCCCTCTTGCTAAGGGCTTCTTTGTTAGGAAGTCTCTCAGACTGCCCACCTTTCTTTTGTCCCAGAGCAGCTGGATATGGATCCCTGCTTTCCACAAGCAGCTGGAGTCTTAGTCTGTCCAGGAATTCTGCCTGTCTTAGCTTTCCAACCCCCTAATTATGAGAGTATCATGCAAGCACCATGAAATGTAGGTTTGTGCTCCCAGAGCAGATCTCCAGAGTTAGGTATTCAGCAGTCCCAGATCTCCATTTCCTCCCTGCTCAGTTCCTCTTCCTCCTGCTGGTGAGCTGGGGTGGGGGAAGGGCTTGGATCCCACAGGACCACACTTTTAGTATGTTACCCTTTTCATTGAGGGCTGCTTTTCTCTCCAGGTGTATGCAGTTTGTTGCAGTCCTCTTTCCTGTTGCTCTTTCAAGAGTAGTTGTATTAGTTTTATTTTCATATTAAATGCTGTTTTAGGAGGAAGCCTCTTTCTCACCTCTCACGCCGGCATCTTTAATCTGAATCCTCCTGTGATTTCTTATTACTGGTTAGTTTCAGCTTGATATACAACTGATCCTCAAGAGGCAGCAAGCAGAGGTGTCAAGCTGGATTAAAGGCACCAAAAGTATCATTGTCTATTGCCACTGGCCAGTTGAGTAACGTCACAAGTAGGGTTTGAAAACTGAGCTTAAATTAACATCTAAGAAGAGAAGGGGCTCTTTTATATCACATACTTTTTTTCAATGAATTAGGCCATTTCCAAGTTATACAAATACTTGTTAGTGTTTATAAAAACTACCATTAAGTTTGTATATGGTTATCTAATATCTAAGTCTATACCAAAATTTTGGAACAAACCTTTACAGTTTATATGTATAAATGGCAACATAATATGACTACTTTGTTTCCATAATATAGTCATATTTGATACAGGGCATACTATGTATCTCAGTATGCCTCAGTTTCCTCCTTCTTGCTTTTTCCGCTTATTCACATTGAATTTGAATATTCCATGCTTTTTTTTAAAATAAATTAAAAAGGATTTCCTAGTTGTTAGTAGTAAAAAGGGTTTAAGAGTTCCCTGATCTCATGGTGCTTGTGGTATAAGTGAGAAGCCTGGGCAGCCTCATCGCGTGACAGGTGACCGTCCACAGCCATGTAGGTCAGGGCCTTCAGGGAGAACATGCACAGGAGTTACAAGAGTGGCACCAAATACTTCTGGATGAATGTGGACAAAAGTGGCCTTAGAAAACTGAAGAGAAGTATAAAAGCAAAGGCCTGAGGCTGTGTTTGAGGGAATATTAGTACAGTTGACCTTTGAACAACATGGGGGTTAGGGGAATTGAACCACACATACCTGCCAATCAATATATAACTGTGGCTCTCCCAAAACTTAACTCATAACCTATGATGGACTGGAAGCCTTACCAATAACATCAGCAGTTGATTAGCAGATATTTGTTATGTTATATGTATTACATGCTGTAGTGTTGTAATAAAGTGAGCTAGAGAAATTTTTTTAATTGTTGCAAATCTCCTATATATTGCAAATTTTATGATATATTTATTGGAAGATATCTGCATTTAAGTGGACCTGCATAGTACAAACCCATATTATTCAGGTGTCATTTGTATATTTGTTGAGTTGGAGAATGTAAGTAGGGGAGTAGAGGGAGATTATTTAAATAGGGAGGTAGAGATTGGTAATGCTTAAACAAACTAAGGAGCTTTTTTGCATGTTACCCTAGAAGATTTAAGGGGTCCTTCAGAGTTTTTTGATTTACAAGTATTCCTTGGAGTGTGGTATGAAAGGAGATGTGTTCAACACAGTGTGAGGTGAATTGGAGCATGGAAAAGTGTGGAGGTAGGAGATCTACTACAAGTTAAGGTGCAGTAGGATGGGGTTTGAGTTAAGGCAATGAATTAAGTTGGTATCATCAAAAGAAGAGATGGCATTCCAAAGGAGAATTGATAGGGATTTGTGGTTCAAGGGATGATATAAATTTAGTTTGCTATATTTTTGTACAGTACCTTCTAACTGTCAGGTACTCAATTAGTTGTGTTTTTTTTTGGTATCATTAATCTACAATTACATGTGCAACATTATGGTTATTACACTCCCCACATCATTAAGGCCCCCCCACATACCCCATTACAGTCACTGTCCGTCAGCGTGGTGAGATGCTATAGAATCACTGCTTGTCTTCTCTGAGTTGTACAGCACTCCCTGCACCCCCCACCTACATTATGTCTGCTAATCATAATGCTCCTTTTTCCCCCTTGTCCCTCCCTTCCCACACATCCTCCCCAGTCCCTTTCCCTTTGGTAACTGTTAGTCCATTCTTGGGTTCTGTGAGTCTGTTGCTGTTTTGTTCCTTCAGTTTTTTTCCTTTGTTCTTATACTCCACACATGAGTAAAATCATTTGATATTTGTCTTTTTCCACCTGGCTTATTTCACTGAGCATAATACCATCTAGCTCCATCCATGTTGTTGCAAATGTCAGGATTTGTTTTCTTCTTATGGCTGAATAATATTCCATTGGGTATATGTACCAACTCTTCTTTATCCATTCATTTACTGATAAACACTTAGGTTGCTTCCATTTCTTGGCTTTTGTAAATAGTGCTGAGATAAACATAGGGGTGCATTTGTCTTTTCAAACTGGGCTGTTGCATTCTTAGGGTAAATTCCTAGGAGTGGAATTCCTGGGTCAAATGGTATTTCTATTTTGAGTTTTTTGAGGAACCTCCATACTGCTTTCCACAATGGTTGAACTAATTTGCATTCCCACCAGCAGTGTAGGAGGGTTCCCCTTTCTCCACATCCTTGCCAACATTTGCTGTTGTTTTTGTTTTGGATGTTGGCCATCCTCACTGGTGTGAGGTGGTATCTTATTGTGGTTTTAATCTGCATTTCTCTGATGAGTAGCCATGTGGAGCATCTTTTCATGTGCCTGTTGGCCATCTGAATTTCTTCTTTGGAAAAGTGTCTCAATTAGTTGTTGATGACACCAATACATAGAACAAGAATTGTTGCTTAGTAAGTATAGAGTTTCAGTGTTGCAGGAAGCAGAAGTCCTGGAGATCTGTTGCACAATACTGTGAATATACTTAACAGTGTACACTCAAAAATGGTTAAGATAGTATGTTCTATGTTATTTTTTTAACCTCATTTAAACAGAAAACAAAAAGCAAACCAAGGCATAACTTATGGCATCAAAGAGGGTTCAACAGGGTGGTATCAAATGTGGTAAATCCTAGGGCAAGAAGCAGCTGACATTCTGTGGGGATTCAGAGGGAGAAGAGGTTGATTCTGCCAAGGGAATTGTGGAACAGGTGAAATGATTTCTCTCAGCAGAAAATGAGTAATAGTAATCACTAGTGTATACTAATGTCAGGATTCTTTAGTAAATGTTTTTACTCATAGTTTATTCTCTTAAACAACTTTATTAGTTTCTCTCTTTTATATCTGAGTCAGGATTTGAACCCAGGCAGCTTTCCTCTAGACTCTGCTTTCTTAACTACTGTGCTAAGAGTCTTCATTGATTCAGTTAAACAAAGTCATTTAATGCTTAGAAGAATCCATTACTGTCTGTTTTAGGTATTTTATGCAGAAACAATGATCCAACTGTATTTATAAAATGGGGATGCTGAACTAGATGAAATCTAAAGCTTTTGGTGTTAAGATTCTGTGACTCACGGGATAAGAAAGGAAAGAAACAACAGAAAGAGTAATGTTTCGTATTTATTTTTTTATTTAGTTATATATTGACATTTGAGAGCTCATTAGTTTATTCAAGTAATTTGATTTTCTCTACAGTTCCTAGTTGTCAAATATCAGTATCAGGAAAATCCATCACTTTCAATTCTTATTGACATGTTTGCAGGCCAAAGCAGCTTGGAGATTAAGAATCCAATTTATAAGAGGAGTCATCTATCACTTAATACCTAAAGATAACTTGACTAAGTTTATAGAAAATGAAGCATGATAATAGCAATTATAACTGTATAATACTTTCTAGAGTTTTTTGAGAGTGATAACATATTTACATGCATTATCTCATGGTATGTATATTTGTAGACATTGGCTGACTTTGATAGTTTCTAAGTTCAGTCCATAGTTTTCATTAATGTTGGTGAATTTCAAATAAGTATTTTTTTAATTTAAAAATTAATTAAAAGAAGGATAGTCTCTTCAACAAATGATACTGGAGCAATTGGATAGCCACAGGCAAAAAATAAATAAAAAAGAACCTTGACTTAAACCACACCCATTATACAAAAAAACATCCAAAATGCATCATTGATTTAAATATGAGCAAAACGATAAAAAATTTAAATGATAGGACAAAATCTTTGGTGCTTAGGGCTTAGTGAAGAGTTCTCAGATATGATGATGCCAAAGCACACACCAGAAAAGACAAAATAAATAAATGTTACTTCATTAAATGAGAAACTTTAATTCTCTGAGTGATCTTTCTTAGAGGATAAAAAGGCAAGCTTCATACCAGGAGAACACATTTGCAAACAATATATATCTCAACATATATCTGACAGAAGACTCAGATCTAGAATGTGTAAAGAGCTTTCAAACTTAACATTAAATAAAACTATCCAGTTAGAAAATGGGTGCAGGACATTAAGAGACATTTCACCAGAAATAGTATATGATTAGCAAATAAGCACATAAAGAGGTATTAAACATGACTAACTCTAGGGGAATGCACATTAAGAGTGTGGTGAGATATACCTTTTAGAACAGCCAAAAGAAAAAATCATGACATTACCAAACACTGGTGAGGATGCAGAGAAACTGGCTCTTACATGTTACTTCTGGGAGTGTAAAGTTGTATGGCCACTGTTAAGAACAACTTGGCAGTTTCTTAAAACACTGTTGTACATCTGCCATACAATTGCACTCCTGGGTACTTATCTAAGAGAAATATATCTGTACAAAAACTTGTACAATTCATTGTTTGAAATTCATAAATTTACCTTGTGCTACATTCATCATATAGTTCTGTGAGTTTATCTTTCCATTTTTGATTTTTGCTCCATCATGGTTTTTGAGTCTAATGGTAGGCTTTTTTTTTTAAGGGGAAGGGAAAGTTAAACTCAGAGGGGAACGGTTGTTCATGGGAGTAAAGTAAATGTCGCTATTGCATGACTTAATGAATATGATCCATTATATAGTTGCCCAAAAAGTCTCTTCTCTAAACTGCATTAATACTTCAGATTAAAAAAATGTGATCTAGACTGATTCTTTGCTGCTAAAACTGTACATGCAAATATTGTCAATAATTCTGAGTGTCAGCTTAAATTCACCATTAAAATTGGAATGCCACTACAAGAGAAAGATCAAGGGTTTAAGACTGTCCCAAGTAGGAAAAGCTGAAGGAATTGGGACTGTTGAGCCAGGGGCAGTTGAGACATCTGTAGGTCTGGTAGTTCTTGTTAAACAAATCAAGAACTGTCAAGCAAAAGAATATGCTTGTTTCATTGACCTTTGAGGAAAGAGAAGGACCAGTGGATGGAAGCTCGAGATTTTGGCTTAGCATGCCACAAATCATTATGGCATATGTGTTTTTTCTTGGGCTCTTCAGGAATTATAGGCAAACCAAAATCAGTGTGATGATGCAGTCAGAAGAGAAACTAAAAAATTATGTTTTTTTTAGTAATGGCTTTTCCTTGTTTTCTCTCCAAAGAAAAATCAGTCTCCATAATAATGAAACAAGGTAACAAACTTATTACTGGTGATCTATTCAGTTGCAAAATATCTCTTATCACTTTCCTTTTCACAAGGAATTCCATAAAGTAGAAATAATTTCTGTAAATTTAGTATCATGTTTCATGAAAAGTCCTTGGAAAAGTCCCACTTGTGCATACATCTTACAAATCTTATTTTGAAATCCTTTGAGAGATGATAAGCAATTAAATTAATTGCATTTTTCAGTCCAACCCCTCTTTTGTAACATATAATTCTCAAGGACCCACATGTCCAGATTCAAGAGCAGCTTGATAGAAAGGCTGATTTATTTTTGTTTTCTTCCTGGATCTGCTTTGAATATTCTTAAGAGAAGGGGAAAAATACTGTGTTTAATATTCATATAGGATTTTCTTTTAAAAGCAGCTTCTCAAAAGCCTATTGTTAAACAGGACTACCTAGAAAGGGGTCAACTTGTAAAATCCTTCCTAAGTACTTGTTTGGTTCTTTAGGACTGATGGATAAGCGGATAGAATCAAATCTTCAAATGTGTGTGTCACTAATAGAGATGTAAGAATCTCAATTTACTTTGTCTTTTTCTTTTTCTGTCACATCATAAGAAACAGCTTTACTAATGAAGTACCCAGTGGTAATAACCCATTATGTACTAGAATCTCTCTTTATATCAGATGACATGCAAATGAACTGCTCTATTTCTGTGGAGAAAAGGAGACAAGGAGTGGTCTAGTTATTCATACTTGAGGGCTGCCATAGTTGTCTTGTGGGAAATATTATCATTATTCATTCTTATTTAAGGATCTTTATCCTGTGCATAAGGATATCTCCCATTCATTCCATTTGGGCTTGATGTTAATTATAAGGGCATTAATGGAAGCTTTCTCATAAGAAATGAAGGTGGGATTAAATCAGAGAAAAGAAAAAAAAAGCAACGTTAGGGTAAGTCAGGTCATCATGAAACCATGCATGTGGAAGCTGGCAGGTTGGAGGAACTTCAGAGATCATCAGTCTTCTTGTTGTTCAGATAGAAACTGGGGCCCTGAGAAGCGAACTGACCTAATCAAAACCCCCAGGTGATAAGAGGTAGGCTTGAGATGACAAATGAGGAGCCAGTTTTATCAGACAGCAATGTGAGGAAAGGATAATTCTGGGAAAAGAAATTCTGGGGGTTTGCCAAGCCTTTAACCTCTCTGAATCTGGTTTTTTTTTTTTAATTAAGGTGAGGGGATTCAACTAGATCATTTTTCCTTCAGAAAGGGGGAAATGTATGCTAGTACAGAGGGTTAGTGTGCAATTACTGGACTAAGTTCATTGGGAAAAAAAGATATTTCTAACATATCTCTTACATTTGGCTTCCAGAAACTGAGAGGAACCAACCTTGGATAGCAAGTAAATTTAGCAGCAGTCTCTTTAACTAGCCTTTCTCCCACTCTGTTAAAATGCTTTTTTCTTATTCTAGATACTATCTTTTTATTTTCAACATTTCTTCTTGCAAATTCTGGTTGACAACAAGTAATTGATAATACTGCTGGTAAATTGGGGCTTTTCCTTAATATTCTTTGTCTTTTGAGGAACCAAGTGATCATGTATCCATGTACATGTAGTCCCTCTTCACCTTGCCACCATGTATTTAAGTCATTTTTCTTTTTCAATCAGGCATTAGGTCTAAGGTAAAAAATTTTTTTGAAAAGCTGTACATTCTGAACCAGCATTTCTGGTCTCTTGAAGTCTAATGTAAACAAATATTAATTTCTCATATATAAATTGTATCGTGTTATTTCCATCCAAAAGTATATGAAGCAAAGAAGCTAATTTTCTGACTTATATATTTGACTTACACTTGGTCTGTAGTTATTACATAAGATGCCTATTTGTTTTTAGTGGATTACGTTCACCCCAGTTTAATAATATATACAAAAAGCAGGCATATATTAGACCAACATCACATTTTTCTTCTCTTTGGACCCATATTATCTAAGTTACTGTAAAGACATTTCTGCTGTATATGTCTTTTTCTTTGTTTTACTTTTATTTTGTCTTTATTTTTATGTTTTCTGGCTATATGTAATATATTCTTATTTCAGAAACACACAAACTATAGAAGAGTAAAAAAAAAAATCACCACCAGAAATAAATATCACTATTTCCACTGTGTTTTTATTTATTTTTCAACATTATCACTTTAATTATAGACAATCTGTGAAATGGATTCAGTTTTGGTTAATATTTCAGTGAAACAAAAGATGAAACTACCATATGTGTAAGTAAATAGCTCTGTAATTTGGTCAAATGGGATAGCTCTAACAGTTTTTTTATTTCTTCAAGCAACATTTAGAAATCTCATAATAATGGCTTGCACATGTACTCAGGAAATAAAAATACCTTAATTGCAAGCATATTTATTAAGGATTTCCAAATTCTAACATTGTGGTTTCTTGGAAGTTTTCATGTAATAATCTTACTGCCAAATATTTTATAACATCTGTGAAATAAGTTAAAATCAATAATTTTTCTGCCACAAAAGCTGATGTCTTTTAGCTTCCTAATCATGGTTACACCTTTGTGAATATCTGCCCTTCCTCCACCTTTTTAAACCAACTAACATATACAATAGGCCAAGTTTTACATGGTAAAAATCAGCATTGCAATTGTTAATTCATGAGGTAACTAGACTTTTATCAGCCCTTCAAAAATAGTCACCTAGTTTTTGCTTGGGAGTTAGAGGTAGTTTATTCTTCATTTAAAAAAACTATTAATTTAAAAAATAAATGTATTTGGGGCTAGAAAGCAAATTTAGAATTTTTTGTTTTTGTATGTGATGCTAGTTTAGGGAAAATTAGGATGCTACTAGTTTTCCTTTACCTATACAAGAGTCCACAGTTGTAGTGACCTTTGAAGTGCCTGGTGTCTTGAGTGATGTATTTAATGAGATCTAGTGACATCATGACCCTGACCCCTTAGTGGCCCTGGCTTCTCTCATCCATCTTCTTAACCCCACAGGCTGAGTCAGTGTGCAGAATCAGGATTAAACAAGTGTGAATAAACAAGTTCAAGAGTTTTCTGTCATGGCTGCCAGCACATGACATTGGAAAGTAAGACATAGAGAAGTGAATACTGAGAGCACTCTTTGTGCACCTCCACAATCCTGTTGGAGAAATCCTACTGTTTGTGGTTAGCGCAGTGCATCTAATCTCAGTTTGCTCCATCCTGGACAGTGATGGCGCTTGGCCTTTAGAATCACATAGCTGTTGGTACATTCAATGAAAGGGCAACTGATCTATCACTTACCCAGTGTCACATGTTACTAAAGCTTTTATCTCATTAACTATGATTAATGTTTGTATAGAATGGGCTTGTCATGTAACTGTTCATATTCAGCAATTTGGAATCACTAAGCTTACTTGAATGGTGAAGGGTATTTCTCTTTTCAGAGGGGAGCTTTAGCTTAAGGACTAATTTGCAAATCATTATTGCCCCAGGGCAAAAGATAACTGTGTTGTGCAGCTCTTCCTTGACTATTTCCTCATTATTGCTGGTCAGTGTGTTACCTGTCATTGAACTTGGGATGTCTTTATATAACTGAAGTCTAATTGAGACGTATGAACAATTTGACTTCCATAGAAAAGCACAGGAAAAATGCAGTAGAACTTTAGGGAAGCATTTATTTGTTATTTCTTAGCCCAAAAGTCACTTTCTTATTATGATTTCTGCCAAAGTCTATTTTCTCATGGTGGAAAGGGCTAGAGATAAAGGATGATTTCTTGCCTATGGTTGTGGTTCCTGCTTTATCTGTTCTACATTTGACAAGTCTTTTCCCGTAGCCCAGGGCACCATTTGATAAGTCGACCAGTCAGTGATTAAACATATTTATTTAGTTCAATGGGTCAGAGTTGTTGCGACAGAAAGAAAATTACTGATGGATTATCAATTTCAGCACCTCTGACATCTGGCCTCAGTGTAGTCCATCATCTGAGGACTCATAACACATTTCCTTGGACAATAACATGCTCAGCTACCTGTGTGATCAGAGAGCTTGATATTGGGAATATTTGTTCAGAATTAGTAAGACAGAAATCTCGGGGGTTAGAAGAGTTCTGCACCTACACTTGAAAACCTAAGAGCCCTCAATGGGTAACACTGTTAAAGGCTGGATTGAGAATAGACTTGTATTTTAAAGATGTCTTGCTGATTTTGATGATGTTTTATCAGTTTTTTAACAAGCACATTGATGAAATAGGCATTTGGAAATACTTTGGAAATAATATTACATGTAAAAAGAGTACTTGTGTCAACATATTCTAAAATTTTTAATAAATTAAAATAATGGTCTTAAATTTTTGATCTACTCAAGTAATGGACTTACCAAAATAAAATCCCAACTTGAATGCCTACTATTCAAATTCTTTTAAGTTATAAGCAAAATTTCCAATACTATTTGAAAAGTCCTTTCTTCTCTTGATTGTTATTTTTGAGTGGTTCTTTTATCCTAAGTGATTTACAGCAGTAAGCAAGAGTCTTATAAAAAAATGCTAATCTAACATGGAAAGATTTCTTATCCCTTGCCCATATGACTAAAATTTATTTCATGCAATCTTCTTCACAGCCCTATTTAAAACTTACACATAAATTTAAGATTAATTTAAAATTGTGATTAGTTTTTCAAACAAATATGATTCAGGTTAGTAGTGTTTTAAGGTACTTCATATTTTAAAAGCTGGCCACACTTGTAGAGAAATTAAGAGATCATGACAAATAATCCTTCACTTTTATTTTGGCTCTATTCTCATTTGTAAATATCTCATGTGATTATATCTGTTATATTCCGTATACCTGATGCCATACTTTACGATGATCCTACATTTAATATTTATGTGTGCTATCGTAAAAATCTTCGTGAAGCTGGAAATTATTCTTAAACTTCAAAGAACTTATTTTCACACATTCTCTTGAATCTTCAAACAGATAAGAACTTAGAAATGTTATCTTTGTTCACAAAATAGTTCATTGACATTACAGTTCACATTTATTCATTAAATCCACACTGGACCTATTTGCCATAAAACTGACAGCCCCTTTGGAATGTCCAGCTTTTTACAATGGGAGATAAATTAGCAATATTACAGGTCATATTGGGTCATTGCTTACTACTAAAGACTTCCTGATTTGTCTTAAAATTAAGTGGGGTTTCTTCTGTAATTCTATGGAAGCCTTTAGTAGTTGACTGAGTCATTTAATCAACCCGTATCTCCTTGTCCTCCTCTGAGTTAACTTGGACTTCTTGGATGAATCCTAGTTGGAGGATCCTCTCTAGAATCTGATGTGGAATCTAGATGTGTGGGTCAGAAAAATTGTCTGATGTTCAGATAAGACACAATGAAAAAATGAGGGAGTCAGATTAGGATACCTGAATTTGATTTGGAGAATTGTTTTGAGCAGTCCCAGGGAGGCCATTGTAACATTTTCCTTAAAGACCAGCCTCTTTAAATATCAGAACATTCCACATCTGTCACTTTCCTTAAGCCCTTAAATGTGATGCCCAGCACTAATGCGTCTTCAGATATATTACACTGTGCTGTTGAGATTGGGGGTGTTTGCTGTGTGTTCCATTTTTGATTAACTGCTCAGTGCTTAAATTTGCCTCTCCCCTTTATTTTACACTGCCTACTTCTTTCTGAAATAACGTATTTTTCATTTGCAATTTCTGTCATATAAGCTGTAGATAAGTTGCCAGGAGCAGGTCCACAGATAATTTCCATAAAAATAAGCAAACAACAATAGAAAAGTGATACATATTATTTGGGAATAAAGATCATGTGGATTAATCCATTACATAAAAAGTTGTGATGCTATCAAAATAAAAACCAACTTAAACAAAAATATTCATTAATATGGGTTGATGGGTGTTGAAGTTTCTTTGGATAAAGAGGCATTAATACGTTAGATCAGTAGGCAGTTTCACATAGAAAGGGAAGTTATCATCTGTTACCTCATAGGGAGACTGAGAAATTAAGCAACATAATGCATGTGAAATACCTATAAATAACTCTAAAAATGTGAAATATGGCATTTTAATATTGTGTGAATTTGTTGGAACAGAGATAGTAAGGGAGAAAATACAGTACAGTGATCCATTCCTAGAGGCTTCTGTGCTGACAGTCCAAAACTTATGGTTTTACAGATTTCATATTGACATGAAATGATTTTTCATGCAAGGACATTCGCATTGGTCAATTTCATGTACCAGAATGTAATGCAAGAAGCTCAGAACCACAGTTTTGAAATGCTGCCTTTTACATTGCCCTTGTAAGCATTTGAATCAGTAATTTGGAACAACTTTCATCCTGGCCTATTTTTTTTTCATAAACCCTATTAAGGATCAATGATTTTTTTCTCTTATATTATTGGGTAGTGCTTTGCATCATCATCTACCCTGATTTTCTGCATTTTTTAAGCATTGTGATAAACATTGTAATGGTGGATGAAATGATTATTTTAACTGGTAACATACACTGGCATATATTTCAATATGTCCAGTACATATTTCTTCCAAAAATGCACAGGATAATTATGGGAAGATAGGGAAAAGAATAAAATCAATGCTGTTGATACAGCAATATAATAACTTTACTTAGGTTACCTAAAAGGATTTAGGCACTGGGAAAATGGCAAATTATGAAGCTTCTAAAATGTATGCTGCAGGGATTCAAAGTAAATCACATTATGCCTCTGATCTGGATCGATTCATATTATAATTAGCTTTCAAAAAACTGATGATATGCTAATTTAAATTGATAGTTGTAAATTGATAGTAAAATTTTAAAAGTGGAGTAACTATACAAAATATGGAAGGAAAGTTTGCCTTTATTCTGTGAATTTAAGATTAGCCTGGTGCAATTTTGATTTCTAGTAGTTACAAAGATAGAATTCAGTGGCATAGCTGGAATTACAGAGATAACAATTGGCTTTTAAAAAACTCAACTTTGCCAGCTAAATATATTGCCCTCCTCTGTATTCAGAATACTATACATTTCAGCCAAGTCTGAATACAGACTTAAAAAAATTAAGAAAAATCAATTGAGCATTTTTATATTGAGTTGAACTGTCAGTTCAAATGTGGAAATTGTACCTGTAGCCAGCCTTGTTTGACACACTCTTCATAGTTAGGAACCCTGAAGAATTCATTGGTAGTCAGTTTTTAGGCAAATTAATAAGGAAAACAAGGCAGATGTTTAGTATTGTTATGCCAACATGAGATAATGTTAAGGTTTTGATACTCTTTTGGAGTTGTTTAAAATTTTTTTAACATTTTGTAAGCCGAAAAATATGACTAATATCCATTTTACTGTCTATCCATATAAATCTTTCATTTGTTGAAATGGAGTGAGGCATGGGATTTTCTGGTTTAAATATTTTCCAGTTAACTTAGTGAAACCAGATTTCTTTGATTTGTTTAAGCCACAATGTTCTGTTGGGATAATTCTTAAAAGTTTTATTTTTATGCATTAAGCATTAGTTAGAACTTTTTGGGTTATTAAAATATCACCAGTAATTCTAAGCATTAGTACTCTTTACATTATAAAATCTTGAATATACACTGGTATTCCATAGTAAAGAATTTAGCTTTCCTTCACATAAGTTGAACACTAATTATATTTTGGAAACTTTTCATATGCCATTTCATCTTCACTTGAAGCCACCGATGTTTAGGATACTCTTTTCTTCCTTTTTGAGGACATCAAATGGCAGGTTGAACAAAAACCCTGCCCAAAGCCATTTAGCTAGTCAGAGGGGATTTTTGAATTCCCCTGTGTCAGTTTCAGTGATCTGGATTTCTTTACATTTAAAACAATATCTAGAGTACTGATCTAAGGGAGAATTCTTAGGGTTGATTTCTTCATGAGTATGATGTGTAATAAGCAATTCTGATTTTGTGAGCGTTCAGGATCTTGGTTTATTTAGTTATAACTCTTGGTCTGTAGAGATGAAGTAGATAACTGTTAACAACACTGGAGTGTGTGTGTGTGTGTGTGTGTGTGTGTGTGTAGAGAGCAAAAATGTACTTATTTTTATCTGTTCCCAGCTATAAATTGTGGACTATTTGCTTTGTGGTCACAAACATAGGTTCTTTTTGTTTACTTTAAAATTTCAGACTAGTCCCCTGGCCACCTCAGGCTGCAAACACAAATTTGGTGTTGGTCCGGACAGATGTGTGCATGAGTGAGCCTTTCTTAGGCAGAGTTGAGGTTATAACTTCTTATTGCCTCTTTCCTTTTGTGTAGACTAAAATAGTTAATGTGCAAATTCATTAGCTTTCATATTCAACTAATACATAAAATTCACAAAGCTAGGTAATTTAAACTCAGATTATTGCTATACCTACACTAAACTTATAGAGAAGAGATGCTCAAAAGACTGAAGTCCAGTCAAATATCTTTTTCATGGTGATGACAACATAAAAAATGAAGTTATGATCCTTCACTTACAGCTTTCTTCTCAGATCTATCCCACATGTGGTGGTGTGGTAATACTGCAAGCGGTGAAGTATTAAAACAGTTTTGTCTTGTGTTCTTTCATTCTGACAGGCCAATGACATAATGTCGACAAGCCATGTCTGATAGATTCGAAATTAAAAGTGAAGGCCCTGCCGTTTTTCCTAGCTCACGCCTAATGGCCTTTAAGTCAATGTGCTATTTCACTTCTTCCAGCACATCATCTCCCGTAGTAGGCTTGAGAACAGCATAAGAGGGTCTTTTCTCAGGCTGTAAAGGACAGATTGATCAAAACCGTATTACTTCGTTATTAATGGAGAAGAATAGAGAGGAATCAGCAAAAAAAACCAAAGTCTAGTTCAGGATCTGAATTCTGAAAAACAGTTGGCTGATAAAGGTATTATCCCTCTATATACATTTTAATACTTTAGCAATCAAAGTAACCACTTGATTTTCAAAAACATATATGGAGCAATAGCATTTAGAAAAATAAAAGTAAAATTTTAAAATACCCGCAAATTTGAATTTTAGTTCTACACTATATTATATAGCTGTCATGTTATTCAGGATATGGAACCAAGACTTTAAATATCTCACATACAATGTTTTTCTTCTGTAGTTTTTCCACTGAATCAAAAGTGACTACATATTTCAGATAACTTATTAGATTACTGCTTTTGCAAGGACATGTGAAAGAATTTAGAGAATTCAGAAAATAATTGAGGTTCACTACTGGAAAATTTTCTTCATTTATTTATTTAACAATGAGTGCTTACTAGAATTTATTATAAATTTAGCTTGTTTCAGTGTGTGTTAAGGCATATGCCTTGCTTTTTGACTGCTTGTATACTAATTGGAAATATCAGACACACACATATGAAACTGTTGATTACTGTAGACAGTGGACAAGAAAGTGATAAACATAAGTAACAATAAACATATATAACATGTAAATATATGTAAACATTTGAAAAAAAAATAACTTTCTTGAGACAAAATCTTATTGGAAATCCCAGTGTCCAGAGTCCAGGTCTGATAAAAGTGGAGGATGTTTATTCCTTATTTTCAGATGGTTAAAAACCACTTTTGTAGGATACAAGGGAAGCCCGAGTTAAATGTGGGCTGTGGTCGGAGGGAAGTTGGTGAAAGCCTTCCTTGTTGGGGAGACATTTTTTGAACTGAACGAAATTTGAAAAATTGAAAGAGAGGAGAATTGGGCATACCAGAAGAGAATAACATTGTGAAGGCAGAAAATTTGAGCCAGATAAGAATAGTGTTTTTTTGAAAGGCAGTAAGAAGACCACCCTGGCCAGTGGAGTTATGATACTGCTTTATGAGGGGCCCAGGTCAGGTGGAAGCAAGTTAACAGGCACCACCAATGGCCAGGCGGAGGTGTTTTGGAGTATCCAGGAGGCAATCCTGTAGACACCATTGAAAATGGAAGCGAAGCAGTGAGATCAGTGTTATATCATGTAACATTTGGAAGAGCTGTGGTGGTGGGTTACTGTGTAAAAATAAAGTCATGATAGGAGAAGACTGGAAATGTTTGCTGGCTTTCTTGTACCTACTGTTGATAAAAAGATAACTAACTTTGGAAATAGGACAGTTATACCTTTATTTTTGTTGCATATTTTAGTCATAAAATAAGTGTGCATCCCAGTACACATCTTATTTAAGCAACCATTTTTAGTTTCAATTAAAAGCAGCAAATTGATTTATTCATCATAATTGCTTGCAGCTTCCAAGAACTTTTCTCCTCCCTCTTCACCTTTTGTCTCTTTTTATTTTCTATCTTTATTCTCCCTTTTACTCTCTCTTTCCTTCTTTTCTTTCCTTCTTTCATTATCTCTTTTTATCATACAGAATACTGTAAATATCAAACTATAATATAATGAAACTATCCTCATGCTATAGGAATATCAGGGTAGAAAAGGGGAAAATCCAGACACTTTTCAAATATTTAGTTCAAATAATGACAGGTCCCTGCTTTGCTCATTTTCCAAGTAGTGTTCAGATGCAAACTTTGTTTGCTATGAAACCCAGAACATTAAGGACAAATATCCACACTTAGTGAAAAAATCATACTAACGGTAACAGCTGTGGTTTGCCTGCCAAGTGTCACAGTCACGGTCCCATGAATATTTCTGGATTTCTACCTCTCAGAGATCCAGGTGATTATACTGAAAGAATAGATTTGCCTTTGAAGCACAGATCACAACTTTCAACCATTCCAAGAATTTGGATTTTTTTGTTGGTGATGGTTTTGTTAATTACTTCTCATTTCTTTCAGATGTGGTGCTGTTGTTTTAATAAGTTAGTATTAGTTCTGCTGAATTTGGGACACTGAGTCTCTATCACTTGCTTTACTGATAGGCATTCACCACTCTCTCTTAGTGACAAAGAAAATATTGAGAAGTGACAGAAAACACTGTCTGAGCTGCACATGGGTACTTAAATTAGCATGTTACACCGAAGGTGTTATTGGATGACTCTAAACTCTTCACTACAAGGAAATGCGGGAAAAAATGTTTTGTACTTAGAGTTTCCTTCACCATAATTACAATATTTTTTAAATAAATGTATTTGTCAGTTATTTAGCATATAATTTTTATGAAATTTTCCTGATGTGTAAATTAACAGCTGGTTTGACAGAGTGCAATTGTTAGACATGGATATCATATAATAAAATATACATAATTGTCATAAAAATATACCCATGTTCAGTTCATTTCTACTTCTGAAATAGCCACTAGTTGTTTGTCCTATGTAATTAAAGGAAAACATGTTAGCAACATCTACAGCCTACAGATTCAAAACAGGTTATTATTATTTATCCAGCTCCCAGCGATTGCACACATTTGACCCTAGATGACAAAGTAAATGAAAGCCCTTTTTCAAAGTAATACAATCAGTTCAAAAAATATTGTGCTAATAAAGTTATACATTCTAATTGAAAGATTGATGGCAATCCATTTAGTTGTTACTAGGTTATTTGTGACAGACAGATGCAGAGTAACCTCATTACAGTCAGAATTGTGATGACTTGTAGCTGAAGAGAGGAATAAAGCTTTAAACCATTGTCATAGTCCATTTCCAAAATGTATTCAGAAGATGATTTAAAGGAAAGTATATGGCCATTAAATATAAGTTTGAACTGGTTACCTAGCAGTGTTATTATAGAGGCAATGAAGTAATCATCTGTTTGATCCATAATTGGCCTGTTTAAAATTTACAAATCAGATTTCCAGATGCCAATTTATGTAAGAAAAATGCAGTAGCAAACATTGGATTAAAAAGATCATCCCTTGTGGTTTGGTATTTCCAGTTCATATTTTTAGTTGTTTTCTTCTTCATCATTAAGTCTATATCAGTTTATGTTAGACATTTCTGTCCACAATCACAGTTTGTGATAAATTATTCAGCACTTTTCATTTGTATGCACCTAGCAGTTTAATGTCAGGCTTTCAGCACAAGTTCTCAGGGGAATTCTATGAACATTTTAAAGTTATGTGGTTGAGAGAAAGAAGGAATATGGACACACAATAATTATTTTTTTTCCATGTGTAAGATGTTGAAGTCTTTGTGGGATATAGTGCCTGCATATTTGGTTTTGAAATTTCATTTTCTTGATTAATTAATAATAATGTAGAAATTTTAACCTAAAGAAAGCTGTGTCTTCCCGTCTGTCTTCTGCAAATACTGCAATCACCTACATGTAGTTCTAAAATTTCTTACATTTAGAAGTGTCCTCATAGACATTCTTTTTTTTTAAGGGCCATAATCCAGTGCTAGGTCTTGCACATGAAACCAATTACATTTAATCACTTTTCATTTCTACGGTCTCGTGCTTAGGTATCCTTACTTCTCCCTTATCTCAGCTCCACTCTTTCTTTTGCTGCCTCAGCTTTTTCTTGTGCAGCTGAAAACTGCCATGTCTCTCATTACAACCTACCGTTCAACATGGATTCTAAAATTTTAATGACAGAGAGACTCCTTATGAGAACACAGTTACAAACTTGATTTAAGGTTGGCCCCAATTTTCTGAAAAAGAGTGTGTTTCAATAAAGAACATTTCCATTGTGTGGAAAGTCAATTAAATATCTGTTGGATACCTCTTATCTACTAGTAAATTTAATGCGGTGTCCTTTCTAGAATGGTGTCTTTATGTAATGTTGACATTTTGTCTGTCCTAAAAAATTGAATTGAAAGAAAGTAGGATAGTGCTCCGTTAAAGGTTGTATCATTAGGTAAGGTTAAATTTTTGACTTGTTCAAGCAAGTAATTTAAAAAAGTATACATAATAAAATTCTAGCCAGCAGAATACCAGTCACTTGATGTTGGGTTATTGAGGTGAGAGGCAAAAGGGTAAATGAGGAGCAAAGGACCTTCCACCCAATCCTAGTTATAGATCACGTGCCATATTTAACCTATCAGCTATGTGACCTCAGCAAATTATTTAACTTCTGAATTTTAGTTTTTTTTCACCTGTAAATCTGGATGATTCTGCCCTTATCCTTATCAGGTTGTTGTGATACTTATACATAAAGTTTTATAGTTATACAAGATTGATTAATTTATAAGGCACAAAGATTGGAAATGTTTAAAAAATTACACATAGTTTTCATTCATTTAAACAAATGATTATATAGAGTGCCTACTGTGTGCCAAATTCAGTTGATATATGTCAGTGAATAAGCCAGGAAAAAGTCATAGACTCATAGAGCTTAAATTCTCAGTGCTCACATATTCAGTACAGAAATGTGAAAAATACGTGAATGTAAATGGACAAGAGTAAAATTACTCAGAAGTCTTCTGTTAATGATTGAGGATGGTGATATTTTTGAATGGTTTCATGTGTACATGTGTTCTGTAATTTTTTTTAGATCACCACTGTAGCCTGTATTTTCCTGCTAATTTGTATTTTATAAATATTTTCTCATATCACATTCTTCTCCATAATGGTGCTGACGCTGCACGTTTCATTCCCTGTTGTATGCTAATTTCCTTATTCTTCTTCATTGGATATCTAAGTTTCGAGCTTTTCAGTATTATATGTGAATATACCAACTATAAAGAACATACTATGATGAAAATCCCTGGGCCCATCCCTGATTATTTCTCTCAATTAAATTATTACACAGAATTGCTGAGTCAATGAGTATAGATATTTTTACGAGTTTTGTAAATTCTTCAGTAAGGCTGTTTCAATTTAAACTCCCATCAAAAATGCCTGAGGATCCAGATTATTCAAACCCTTTCTTTAGGATATTTTACTTTGTCAATATGATAGATGAAATCATTATCTCATTATAATTTTACGTTTTGTTTCTAGGGAGGCTAAAACTTGTTATATGAGTATTGGCCTACTTTTCTCCATTTTGTGAATTGACTATGTTGTTTAAATATTTTTTTCCTATTGGAGTGCTCTTTTTATTCATACCTGAGAATTTGTTATATATGAAGTACATCATCCTCTTTTCATGTTCCTGTCTGTGTACATTCATAAAGTTTTTCCATTTTTATGTAGAAAAACAAAATGACCTCTAATTTCTTTCTTATTATATCAAAATCAATACAAATATGATTTCCCATCATCCTTTTACTAATCTGTTTGAAAATATTAATAGAGCATTTTTCACATATAAACTTACTATGTTGACTAGTTTCAGAAGTAGATTTTTTTTGTTTTTTATTTTTTATTATTAGAGTACTAGAGTCTCTTACTGGTTTCCCATTTGATATATATTATTGAAGAATTTTTAGATTCTGCAAGCAAAAAGAGAAAATGACCTTAAAGGGACTGAGATGTACTGGTCCAGTGTATGCATTCTGCATGTGGGTGTCATTTTTACCTTTCCAGTTCCGTTGGCTTGGTGGAACATTAGACCTGAACTAAGTCTGAGGATGAAAGCTATCCCCCCTACACAACTTGCCCCCAAAATACACTGGAAGTATCTGAATTTCCTGTTTTATTTTTCATAGTTTAGAGCAGGTGGCCAAAAGCCTGAATATAGACAGGCTCTGTTAATCCTCACAGTGTTTTACTGTTGTGTATTCTAATTGTATTTATACTTTTAGTTAAGTCTTGTTCTCTGCAGATCTCTATATGTACTACAAATCAGATTTACCCACCCTTGAAGGTTTTAGCCATGTAGATTACTTTACTGGACCCAGGTGGCATGCAAGGTTAAAACAACTGCATACATTAGTGTCTAAATTCTACTAGCAAAAAAAAAAAAAAAAAGCCAATGGCCAAGAGATTTAAAGTCTGGTGCTTTAGGAGCTATTCTAACTATCAATAACATAAGGGGGACATAGTGAATCTCTGGGATCTATAAATATGAAAACTGAATTGTTGATAAGCTCTAAATTCAATGATGGCAGACTAGATATTTCTTTTCTTTTTTATCTATGACATGTATCAAAGTACCTAACACAATTGTAATTGCTCAGTAGAACTTGCTGAATGAATATAGTTCCCACATTCTTCATTATAATTGACCTGTGAGACCAGGGGATTTAAGAATAATATTTTAGTTTGTTACATTCCTATCAGATTTCACCATTTAGCAAAGGAAAATTGAATTAATTTTAATGTAAATTAATTATAAAACACTACCACTTTCTGGGAGAAAGTGTTTGTATATTTTTGTATGTAGCTATTTTTTTAAAAGGTTAATATTCTAAAACCTGGTCACTAAGATGGGGAAAACACATTATTAAATTATTAGGTGAATCCCTTTGAAATCAACCATTTAAAATGTATTTGAAATGAATTACTTAGAATGCATATATTTCCCTTAGAATACACCCTAATATATTTCCTAGGCTCACTCATAAACTTATGAGAATAAAGATAAGTATATTTTAATCTTTACCTATAAACTACATATGATTTATTATAGGGTTGTGACTTTTATCCAATTTCCTAGTATTGAATGATGGTGTTTAATAATACCGTAATACTCTATGTCAGAAGATTTATTGTAGTTTTAATTTCTCTGAGCCAGAAGATAGAGGACTTGAATGTGTTTGGCGATTATCGACTGATAAGCAATAAAATGATCCTACATAGAGCTCAGTGGGAAACGTTTCTTCAACTCTCTCTGATTAATATGGTCTTTTTGTTGTAATGTGTCAATTTTATCAGATTCAAATTTATCATCAAATGAGCTATAGCAGTTTCAGCTCTTGATAAAGGCTATTTTGACTGAGATATCATTTTATTTACAAATAAAATTTTATGCCACACAGAAAGCCCTTATGAAAAAGTCACTCTTGATTACTGCTTCATCAGCCAAAAATACCTTTATAGACATTAGATGAAATAAATGAGCTATATATGTGTAGCTTTTGTAAATTTTAATTATTTCTAATAGGTTAATGGAAGTTTCTATTCAGTCACTGTATCTTTTTTGACTACTGACTTTTTAAGTATAGCAGTCTTTATTCTCTGGAGTTTGAAAGGTCTCCAATAATTGGAAGTGCTGGACAATGAGTACTACTAACAGAAATGAAAATTCTAAAAAGAGAAAATAATTCATGTACCCCACGTCTGATACGTTTACAATACAGTTGAGTTTAATTCAGCAAATACCTTTTGAACATCTTCTAATATGTTAGTCTGTGTGCTAGGTTGCATGTTTATACAAATGGATATCTGCTAAGAGAGAGATGAGTAGATAGGAGACATTTATTAATCCTTTCTTGAACATGAACTATGAAATAACCAGGGATGGAAGCATATAAATAACTTTTAGCTTCCAACTTTCTTTAATCCAGCAATATATTTCTGTACTTACATAAGTTATAGGTACTACTTATCACTGTAGATATAAGGTAAAATACATAATTGGGACATTGTGTGGCAATATAGTTTAGAGGTGCAATTTCACAATTCTCTGGGTACTGAGACCAAAAAGCCATTTAAATGAGAGTTGAAAGGTGAAGAAATGTTATAGAATAAAAATTTTCCATTTTTTGTCAGGTAATTTTTTTAGAGGACAATGATAAGGCCACTGGAGAGAGAGAATTGAGAACACATGTGTGATTTTCAAGGTAACAAAAGATTATGGATCCCAGACTGTCCTATTTCTGAGAATTGCATCATTCTTTTGTTAAATCATTGTACTAACAATGAAACTTCACTCATAGGGAAATTAGATTATAACTCTGTAGAGAACTTTGACACCATCAAAAGAAATCTTGGCATTATATTTTTCATACATTTGAAAGCTCATATGCGTAAAACACAAATGTATGTTTATTACAGGGATCATGTCCATCTAATGGATCCTGCATTTTGCAAAAGACAAAGAAAAAGCAGTTTAGTGCTCTGCTGTTTTGGGATTCTTTTTATTTTTATGCTTGCTCCTAAAAAAAAATTCACCCAATAATTTTACTTAGTATTTTAAAATACTATTCCTAAGAAAAAATGTACATATTTGATTGTACATATGGATAATTACTAAAATAGAATTACTGGTAAAGGTTAGTAGTTTTTATAAATCTGCCACATTTGGCCATTATATATGTTGGAAGAAACATCTCATTGTTTTCTTATTTATTTATTTTATTCAGATGGAGATATATTTGATAGTGCTCATATGTTTATAAAATTTCAGCCAAAACTATTCAGAAGAACAGAAGTGAACCCACCTGAAATTTATTCTGTTTTATTTCCCAGAAGTTGTGTCGGAAGCACAGGAAGGCAAGGAAAGGTGATTCTTGTACAAAAATACTTTAAAGTTATTTTCACAGTATGTTTTGCATTTTTTGTCCACGATTTATGACTTTTTAAAAATCAGAAGGTTAAAAGAATGCACATTTAACTTTTTATTTTCTACTACTGATTTTGGTCAAAGTATTCTTTAAAGATTAGAAATGTGTAAGTGACTTTCAGCCTACTGATCTGTCCTTCTCAGACAGCAAAACAAGGTACCTTGCTTTCCAGGTATCTGAGACGATGATATCAAAAACAGGAAGGATAAACTGAAGGACAAAGGTTGACTCATGATGGGGATCTTTCAAGAGGGTTCCAGTGTCAGCACAGGCATATGCTATCTCTACGCCCTTTCAGTTATAAATCAACAGCCCTGCGGTGAGGCTCTTGTGAACGTTCACATCTCTGCCTGTCAGCACTTCTGAGACCCTTTCAGCACTCTGTTTCTCAGTCTCTTCTTGATCAAAGCATGACCTGCTCACTAAGGCTTTCATAAGATACTAATTTAATAACAAACTCTGGGCCAGAAGACAAAGGAAAAGACCACGTAGGAGGCCACTGCTAATTTCCCTCCCAGTGTAATCAAATCAGTACAGCTATCCAGGCAGGACTCATAACCCTTAATAAGTCACTCTACTCGATTAAGAGAAATTGATTTTCCTCTACCGTGGATCATAGTGATTATGATAAATACGGTATCTGCCCTTCACGGAGCTCCCCCCCACCCCGCCCCATACTGCCAGTGTCCATTTGTTTGCAAGGAGGCAGGTAAATGAGCTAGGGGATGACGCAGTGTCCTTACTGCAGCGGTATCAGTGCTTTGACAGCTGTGGAATTGAGTGGTTCCATAGATCAGTTCGAAGCCTGCGTAAGGGCCTCGTGCGGCAGTTACACACTCCTGACAACACTACCGTCAGCCTTCAACATGCACTCCTGGGTCATGATTTTTAATTGGTGGGAATTATGGGGTTTAAATTTTAGTTTTGTACCATGAAAAGTTATGTGGGATCCAAATAGCATCACAGTACTTTGTCAAGGTTCTAACTTGATGCTCAGGTTATTTGAAGTCTACCGTGTATCCTACTTATATTTCTACAATCAAATCTAGATTTCCAGATAAAGCTTTCTCTTAAAATAATCATGTTGGTTGCTGAAATGTTGGGCTTTTCTAGCCTTCTGTCCTTTCGTGTCACTCACATGAAACGTTTGAAGTGAGTGGTTTTATTTTGAATGATTCTCCAATTCTTTCCTTTCTGTGATGACTCTTGATACTGTATTTTAACAGTGGGGGAAAAAGAAAAGGAAAATATTCTATCAGAGCAGACTCATAATTGCTGAGTATTTTCTTATAAACTTTCTATATTGCATGTTGAATGTTTCCATAGTTAAATATGCATTGAGTTTCTAACTCGGTGTCTGAAAGGTATTTTATACAGCACAGTACACAAAGATAGTAGCAATAATGGATGTGCTTTTTACCTCATTTCCTCTTTTTAAATTATTTTGGGGTTAGGACTTTGTGTACACTGTTAGCTTCCAGCAGATACTTCCTTTTCTGTGTTATTCACAGAATGTGGTATTAGAAACTGATGAATGACAGAAAGATGTGAAATGTATTCTTAACTATGGAGACAGTAAAATCATAGAAAATAGACGAGAATTCTCTTCACAAAAAATAATCGATCGATTTCTTTCGATTAAAATTTTATCTTGGCTTGAGTCAGACTTAAGATTTTTAAAAATCTTAGCTTCATAAATACCAATGTACTGTTTTCTGTTAGGCTACATTAAATTGTTGCCTCTTAATTGTTGTTGCATTTGAGAATAATATATATTGCTGTATTAAGGAAAATCAGTCTTTAATTTATATCTTGATATCTTTTGCCTTCTATGTAAATAGGAAAGGATAATAAAATATGCTCTTTTTTCTAGTTTTGAAAATTCATTGGTGAGTTTTGCTTTATTCTTGATAGCAGTACTAAAGAATCCACTGTTTTTTAAAGTAATTCTACTGTTACGTTGCTTCTTAGCATTTACCATGAGAAGAAAACCACCACAGTGGGTTTTAATGATAGAGTATATATATAATGCCTATTTTTTAAATCTGTTAGGTAAGAAAAATTTATTTGGTTTTTAAATACAACTCAATAATTATAAAATTACAAGTTTTTAAAAGTTGAATTTATTGAAGTTATTTTTTTGTTTTAATTTTTTAATTTAATTTTTTTTAATATACAATTTTATATTAGTTTCAAGTATACAACACAGTGGTTCAAAGTAAATCCCCACCCCCAACTAGTGCTGTTACTATCTGTCAACATAGGAACATGTAACAGAACCACTGGCTGTATTCTCTGTGCTGCACTACCATCCCTGTGACCAACCTACATTATGACTGAGAACTTTTGTGCCCCTTTCTCTTGCTCACCCTGCCCACCCACCCACTCTAACCCCTCCCTCATGGTAACCACCACTCACTTCTCAGTGTCTATGAGTCTACTGCTGCTTTGTTCCTTGTATTTTGCTTTGTGTTTATATTCTACAAATAAGTAAAATCACATGGTATTTGTCTTTCTCCACCTGGCTCATTTCACTAGGCATAATACCCTCTATATCTATCTATGTTGTTTCAAATGGCAAGATTTCTCTTTTTCATGGCTGAATAATATTCCATTGTGTATGTGTACTACATTTTTATCAATTCATCTATTGATGGACACTTACGTTGCTTCCATAACTTGGCTATTGCAATGTGGTGATAAACGGGTACATGCATCTTTTCAAATCAGGGATTTTGTTTTCTTCAGGTAAATTCCTAGAAGCGGAATTACTGGGTCTTATGGGATTTCTATTTTTATTTGTTTGAGGAATCTCCATGCTGTTTTTCACAGTGGCTGCATCAATTGACACTCCCAACAGTGTAAGGTTGGGGGGGGGGCATTCCTTTTCTCTACATCCTCACCAATACTTGTTATTTCTTATCTTTTGTATAGTGGCCATTCTGACTGGTATGAAATGGTATCTCCTTGTGGTTTTGATTTGCATTTCCTCAATGATTAGCAATGTGGAGCATCTTTTCATGTGCCTATTGCCCATCTTTATGTCTTCTTTGGAGAAATGTATATATAATATTTTAAAAATTTTAATTTTGCTTTTATTTAACTTTTTGTGACTTGATAAATAACAAACTGAGTGACAATTAAAAATTGTCAAAACCCTGGCTCTACTTCCAACAGTTTTGAGGGAAAATTTCCTCCTGTTATCCAGGGGATTCTAATTGTATAGTTCAGTGAGCACAAACAAGTCTGTGCTTGAGAGAAATTCCAGATGGCTGCCTCTCTGTAAGAGTCGAGTGTCTAGTGAGGAAATGTGGAGGAGACTTCTTTACTCTGTCCTATTTGCCTTAGCTGGAAATTTAATGAATGACATACAGCCCAATATATTCAGAATTATCTCTTCCTTAGAGCTGGGCTATCCCTATTTTTACAGTGACCTTGACAGAGAATGTCTCTGTGCAGCACTTCCAAGCAAAAGAAATTAAACTGAACCAAGTTGATTAGTATTCGCAATATTCCAGATGCCACAGAAAACTTGGAACATAAAGATGACCTTACACCCATTTGAATCTGACAGACTATCACGAATTTTTCTTCTCATTGCCCAAAGTATTTCCCTTTATCTTTTTAAAACTTTTATAATAATAATAGATTAACTGAAGATATTGTCTAGTTCTGCTGACCGATACTATAAGCAGTTGCGATTTCTTTCCTAGTTTTCATGTGCTCTTCACTTTTTGCTTGCGCTGAAACACACTTATGGAACTACTAGTCCCTTCTCATTGTGATTCTGTTTTGTGAAAATACAGTTAATAGCTCATACTATCAGTGATAGTATATACAATACATTCTGCTACTTTTAATTCAGCAAACTACTTAAATCTGGTTTATGGGACTTCTTTTTACTAGCAGTTTCAATACCATAGAATTTGCAAGATGATGAGAGAATCATGAATGGAGAAGTTAATGAATAAAAAGGCAACTATCACAATCTCTAGTATGTCTAGTTTAGAATATTAAAAGACATATATATTCCTATTAGTGATACAGCATGGAGTATGGTTAGCAAAAAAGAGGGAGACTAATTATTATATGAAGAATAGGTAAAAGCACTAACATAATCTTTAAAAGCTTTTAAGTGGGTTATGTGGAGTGAGTTTTTAAATCTTTCTTTCATGTTTACCCCTTGTTGACAGTTCAGTTTTAGTTGTAAGTCAGCAGTATAACTAATAATGAAAATGAAAAGACTTGAATTGATTGTGTTCTTCTTTATGCCAGAAGATTGCCACAAGCAAGCCAGCAGAATGTAGAGGAGCAGGAATATTTGCAGTGCCTATGGAGGCCTAGGTCAATTGCAGGCTTCCACACTTAGGAGAAAACATGCATGAATATGAGATCAGAGGTGTTTGGCTGTGAAAGAAAAAAAGTAAATGTCTAGCTCTGTGTTGAAAAGCCAAAAGTTTTTTATGATAGATTATGAGTTTGCAACTGAACTGTGTTTAAAAGTGTGTGTGATAGGAGTATTTATGATAAAATTATATTCTTTTTAAGGGAAAGTGGTCAGGAGCAGTGTGAGCAGCTCTAATCTCCCAGTCTATTGGAAAATGTGACTGAGTAGAGAACAGACAAAAAGAGCAATAGAGGAAAATGTTAAAAGCCTATATTTAAAATGCTACTGGAATTAATCTGATTATTCTCAAGAATAAGGAGCAGAGACAAGCTACTTCTCACTGCCCCAATATAAAAAAACACATACACTGAAAAATTTTAGTTACATATGAGCAATTTTCTTATTTAAAAAACCTGGTGTTAGGCAAGAAAGTCTTTTGACTATTTTAATTAAAAAAAAACCTCCTTCCATGTATTTTATTCCATTAATATACTCAACTCACATTTAAAAATTACTAAATTTTAAATCCAGTGATGAATGGTTCTTGGAGTGGTCTTAAAACAAAAACATACTTATGAGATATTAATACTAAGCAGCCTGGCAACCATAAGAACTTAATATCAAAAATATGATTTAGTGCCTAAAGTTTGATTTTGAATCCTGTATGCCTTGAGTGATTTGGAAGTGTGGTATATAATGCCACTGTGGAACCAGCTCAGTAACATAACTGTTCCTAGCTATAAAGACTGATGCAACCTCAGAGTGGAACCCTCCTTCAGAGGGTATTAGTATTAGTGCCATTTTACACTTCCCAATAAAGCCTTGTGTTCACGCAGGCTGAGTCTTCTGCACTCAGACTTAAGAAAGATCTCTCATCCCCACTTTCTCTGAAGCTGGACAGCAGCCGAAGTAGCAGCTGCCTCTCTAGTCACTTTTCTTCCACTTGTTTTGATAATTGTGAGCAGAGGTCAGTCAGTTTCACATCAAGGCAAAACTTGAGAGCCGCACATGTCAGAGCCTAAGTTATAGATGACATGCTTGTCAACATAAAAAAACCAGGAGTATATCTCTACTTCCTCATGACCAGCTGGAAGTCAAAACCCTACTGAAAACTGGAGGTGGGAGTGACTGTGTGCCCTGCCTTTGTCAGCTGTGAATACATAGAGTTACAGGGAGATTTTGTACTTGTAAGCTTGACAAATGGGCAATTACATTCCGCTTGTTGAACGTGGACTGTGAGCACCCTGACAAAATGCAAATGCTTCTGTTAACTACATGACTTTGTGGTACCTATTCAGAAAGGCTTTAATTTCACTGTGGCATTATTTTTGGTTTCTGAACCCAGCTTAGTTTTACAGATGAAGATGAAGTGTTTTAAAGCTGAGGAGGCAACAAATCATCCACTTATAGCCAGATTCTGGGTGAACTAAAAACATGGCCAGGACCATTATAGGGATAAAGACATACAACTTAGTTCACTGAATACTCAAGAGATGAGGAGAGGGGTATATTTTGTTTGTATTATGCAATCTGATATTAAATATGCACTGCTCAGATTATATCAGGGATTAATTTACATTTAATTGTACAATACCTCCCAATCTCCCTGGAATCAGCATCCACAGAAACATGCATTATTGAGTCTGCTGGTAACTGACCCTGAAAGCATAAACAGAGGAAATCACAAAACTATCAGCAATGGAGAGCTTGTGATTGAGTGGGCTTTGCATAATTTCTGCAACAGAGTATTTTACCCAAGGATGTAGCAGAAATGTCAACACGTTAGCCTAACATACTTCGAACAGTCCCAGCACTTTGACTTTAGAGAATTTGGTGTGAGGTTAAAAGTTAGCCCAGGGTTCATATTTAGTATCTGCTCCTGGTGTGCTTTCCTTTATACAGTCAAACATGTTCCTAAAATTCTTTGGGTCATTTTGTTATAAATACCCTAAGGGATATATGTGAATACACCATATCTGTGTGTTTGTATATATATATATGGGATATAGATATATGTATATACACCCTGTTTGAAGGAAACCTGTAGAAATCCCACTTTCTCCTCTTAGAAGATATTATATCCTTCTGTACAGTAAATCATTACCATTGATATATTATGCTGAACACCTTAAACTTATACAGTCCTGTATGACAATTCTATCTCAGTAGAACTGGAAAAAAAGTATTACCTCCTCACTTCTCACTAGCTTAAATCAGACTCTTTATTTACTGCATTCTATGAGTCTTAGGTAGTGAGTTATTACAGATATGCTGTGATTAATTGTTAACGGCAGTTCATTCTCAGGATGCAAGAAACCATTATTTTCCAAGAAAGTTACGACCCAGTGTGATAATCTAGGATTAAAAAGAAAGTCCGTGAAGTGTTTTCTAAGGTGAAAAGAATCTATCCTAACCTTACAGCAAGTAATATTTATCCCAGATTCTTTAAAGTCTGTGTAGAAATGTAATGAGTTATGGACATATAATTCCATGTTCTAGCCACAGCACTAGTTCTTTCCTTTATGTATACTAAGGTGAAATATGTGACTCTTATAATAGGTGAACTTGTTTTCTCATCCGTCATTGTCCTTAGACACACATGTCTTCAGAAGAATAATATGCTTGTGGTGATACTCTTGAAGACCATTGCTTTGATCTCCTTCCTCTCTTCTCCATTGCCCTGTTGACTACATTCTAGTTGTTCGCCTTCCATGATACCCCCAAGAATGGAGTCAAAGACTGGAAAATACACAGGTGTTTTGTCACTTTTTTTTAATCCCCTCCTCGGTTATTCATTATGGTAATGGCACTTTGTGATGTGCAATTTCTGGATTTATGACCCATTCTCGATAAGCGTGAATCTGGACTGTGTGTGCATCTTTGATAAGGTTCTAATTGGGTAGCGGTGACCTTTCTGAATGTAATTCAGGGAGGAAGATTAAAAAGCAGTCCAGGAAGTGACAGGTTTGGGACAATAATGTATGAATTTGGCTCTGCTGGCAGGCAAGAGATGTAAGCCATGATAAATTAGAGGCAGACCAAACAAGCTTACGCAACGATTTTTCATTTCTGCTACATCCTTGGGTAAAATACTCTGTTGCAGAAATTATGCTAATACTACTGTGTCCTCCTTCTCCTGTTATACTACTTATTTACTGGTAGCAGAAGCTGGCAAATCAATCAGTTGATATACTTTCAAAATGACTGAAGACTACAGTGCAATTAAGACTCTAGGTTCCAGTTAGTGCACTTGTGCAGTCTTAAAAATCGAAGTTAGTGACTATTTGGGAAAAAGCTATGAAAACACAGAAAAATCTCTATGTCTCTCTCCTTTCTTCCTCTCTCACATCTGTATGTAAAAGCAATTAGAAATGCCCTGCATATATACACACTCAGATCCTGAGAACACTTTCAACTAATTTTAAAGGTTTACATTTAAATTTAAATTTAAAACTAAACTTAAAGATGGATTCTAAAAGAGGATCATTCTAATTGGGGGACACAATTAATATTCTTATTTATTTGATAAAGTTTTAAACACAATGTATCTTCCAGTTTGAGTATATAGTAGAAATACACTTATTTAGACAAGCATATTTAATTAGATATTTAAAGAATAAGAACACATACGCTCACATGCAAATACATATTTATCTTCAGAGAAGGACTAAGATTTTTTCCTACAAAGTGTCACTTTTGAGGAGTGCCAATGTAGGATAACCTGCTCCTAAGTATATTTTGTAAAGGCTGAACTGTAGCTTTGTCAAGTGATTTTGTAACACTTCCATTCTTTGCTTTTGGAGCCTGTTGCTTACATATATGGAATATGAAATCAGTTGTCCAAGTCAGTTCTTGAGCCTCCCTCTCAAGATTAAGGGAGGGAAGACTTCTGTCCCTTTCTCCTCACACGTGTGTGCCTTTAAGATGCTGCAGGGCCTATCAATTCTGCGTTTGCCTTAAAAGGGAGCCCTCTGGAGCTTGCCATCAGAGTAAGGGAAGGCAACTCCTTTTCCAAGGGCCTGGGGTGGATCGGATGCCATGCTAAGCCCGTGTCCTTGTAGAATTGTGTTCTGGCCTTACCACAACTCAGAGAGGTGTTGCTATTAGCCCTGCTTTTATAGGTGAGAAGTGTCACAGGGGTTGGCCCCAGCTGTCAGTAAGTAAATGGAAAACAAAATGAATTAAGGCCAAGAGAAAGGAAGTAACTCATATAATGTTACACTAACTGAAACCTGGCAAAACCAGATTTGAATCTAGGCTCTGTGTATCTTAACACAAGTAAATAAACAAACAAACAAGCAAACTTCTGGCTATATTGCTTATGACAGTTTTATAATTCACCTACTAGACATTTTTTTAACAACAGCTTTTTTGAGATATACTTCACGTTTAATACCATTCATCCATCTAAAGTGTCAGATATCTCTCCTTTTATTAAAATGATATAACACATTGCCTGTCCTTCAGCTGTGTTTAATAATCATAGACTGAAGGCCTGTTTGTTTTTTGTTTTTTGGGTTATTTTTGGTGTGTAGCAAAGTAAACCTTTACTATTGGTCTCCCACTGCAAGGTCAGTGCTGTCTTGGAATTCTCAGTCATGGCTGCCTGCTGATCTGGGAAGCACTGTCTGCTCCCTGCCCCACCCCCCTCCTATCCACACCATGAAAAGTTCTCGAAACTCTTGGCATTATCTTTGCAACATTTCTGTAAGTGTAAAATTATTCCAAAATACGTTGATTTTAAAATGATAAATACTCAATATCATTGCTATCAAACCCTTTGCATACAGTAAGTAAACAAGATGAATTTTTTTTACTATTGGTGTTCTCATCCTTACATATTTTCCAATATCTGTTTTCCATGTATGGTTTATAATGTGCATGTATACCAGCCGTGCAGCACATGGACAAGTTGTTTAGTTTCTCAGAGCTGTTGTACCAAAGCACCACAAACTGCAAGGCTTAAAAAAACAGAAATGTATTATTTCACAGTTCCGAAGCCTAGAAGTCTGAAGTCAAGGTGTGGGTAAGGTCACAATCTCTCTAAAGGCTCTAGAAGAATCTGTGCCATGCCTTTCTCTTTGCTTCTGGTGGTGGCAGCAGTCCTTGGTTTCCCTGGCTTCTGGTCACACCACTCCCATCCCCACCAATTGTCACATGACCTTCTGCCTGTGTGTCTCTCCTGTGTATCTTCTCTTCTTATCAGGACACCAGCCATATTGGCTTATGGGTACACCCTATAATCTTTTTTTTTATTCCTTTTTTTTAAATTAAGATATTATTGATATACACTCTTATGGAGGTTTCACATGAAAAAACAATGTGGTTACTACATTCACCTATATTATCATGTCCCCCCATAGCCCACTGCAGTCACTGTCCATCAGTATAGTAACATGCCACAGAGTCCTTATTCGTTTTTTCTGTGCTACACTGTCTTCCCCATGATCCCCCACACCATGTGTGCCAATCATAATACCCCTCAGTCCTCTTCTCCCTCCCTCACCACCCGCCCTCCCCCGTCCCTTCCCTTTGATAACCATTAGTCCCTTCTTGGAGTCTATGAGTCTGTTGCTGTTTTGTTCCTTCAGTTTTGCTTTGTAGTTATACTCCACAAATGAGGGAAATCATTTGGCACTTGTCTTTCTCCACCTTGCTTATTTCACTGAGCATATATCCTCCAGCTCCATTCATGTTGTTGCAGATTGTAGGATTTGTTTCTTTCTTATGGCTGAATAGTATTCCATTGGGTATATGTACCACCCCTTCTTTATCCATTCATCTACTGATGGACACTTAGGTTGCTTCCATATCTTGGCTATTGTAAATAGTGCGGCAATAAACATAGGGGTGCATATGTCTTTTTGAATCTGAGAAATTATATTCTTTGGGTAAATTCCTAGGAGTGGGATTCCTGGGTCAAATGGTATTTCTATTTTTAGTTTTTTGAGGAACCTCCATATTGCTTTCCACAATGGTTGAACTAGCTTACATTCCCACCAGCAGTGTAGGAGGGTTCCCCTTTCTCTGCATCCTCGCCAGCATTTGTTGTTCTTAGTCTTTTCGATTCTGGCCATCCTTACTGGTGTGAGATGATATCTCATTGTGGTTTTAATTTGCATTTCCCTGATGATTAGTGATGTGGAGCATCTTTTCAAGTGTCTGTTGGCCATCTGAATTTCTTCTTTGGAGAATTGTCTCTTCATATCCTCTGCACACTTTTTAATCAGGTTATTTGCTTTTTGGGTGTTGAGGTGTGTGAGTTCTTTATATATTTTGGATGTTAACCCCTTGTTGGATATGTCATTTACAAATATATTCTCCCATACTGTAGGTTGCCTTTTTGTCCTTTGCCATACAGAAGCTTTTTAGTTTGATGTAGTCCCATGTGTTCATTTTTGCTTTTGTTTCCCTGGCTCAAGGAGATGCATTCAGGAAGAAGTTGCTCATGCTTATATTCAGGAGATTTTTGCCTATGTTGTCTTCTAAGAGTTTTATGGTTTCATGACTTACATTCAGGTCTTTCATCCATTTCAAGCTTACTTTTGTGTACGGGGTTAAACAATAAACAATAATCCAGTTTCATTCTCTTGCCTGTAGCTGTCCAGTTTTGCCAACACCAGTTGTTGAAGAGGCCGTCATTTCCCCATTGTATGTCCATGGCTCCTTTATCGTATATTAATTGACCATACATGCTTGGGTTTATATCTGGGTTCTCTGGTTTGTTACATTGGTCTATGGGTCTGTTCTTGTGCCAGTACCAAATTGTCTTGATTACTGTGGCTTTGCAGTGGAACTTGAAGTTGAGGAGCTTAATACCCCCAGGTTTATCCTTTTTTCTTAGGATTGCTTTGGCTATTTGGGGTTTTTTGTGGTTCCATAGGAATTTTGGAACTATTTTTTCTAGTTTGTTGAAGAATGCTGTTGGTATTTTGATAGGAATTGCATTGAATCTGTAGATTTCTTTAGGCAGGATGGCCATTTTGACAATATTAATTCTTCCTATCCATGAGCATGGGATGTGTTTCCATTTATTGGTATCTTCTTTAATTTCTCTCATCAGTGTCTTGTAGTTTCCAGAGTATAGGTTTTTCACTTCCTTGGTTAGGTTTATTCCTAGGTATTTTATTCTTTTTGATGCAATTGTGAATGGGATTGTTTTCCAGATTTCTCTTTCTGCTAGTTCATCATTAGTGTATAGGAATGCAACAGATTTCTGTGAATTAATTTTGTATCCTGCAACCTCGCTGAATTCAGATATTAGATCTAGTAGTTTTGGAGTGGATTATTTAGGGTTTTTTATGTACAATATCATGTCATCTGCAAACAGGAACAGTTTGACTTCTTCCTTGACAATCTGGATGCCTTTTATTTCTTTGTGTGGTCTGATTGGCATGAAGAGGACCTCCAGAATTATGCTGAATAAAAGTGGAGAGAGTGGGCATCCTTGTCTTGTTCCCTATCTTCTATTTGTTTTAACATAAATAAAGAAAACAGGAAGTAAAGAGTATTTTCCTCACTTCAAGTCAATATTGCATATTCTGCTAAATTCTCAGATACCTAAATACTGGCATTCATTCAGAATTTCTCTAACATTTTCATTTCCTGTCCATTTTTTTTTTTCATATTCACTATTCTGGTGCCCTCCTATGACAGATATTCAGACTATTCCTAGAAGCACTTATTCATATTCTTTTTTTCTTGCTCCTCTTTTCCACCCTGTAACCTCAGTGGCAATTTAATTCTTCAAAAAAATTTACCTGCTGTATGACTCTTTGCTCTTCTTAAAGCCCCTTGTCTGTCAGATTAAGTTAAAAATAAAGACCATTGATTGACTGTCAATGCCCCACATGATCTGATCCCACCTTATTTATGCAACTTCCTATCAGGAAATATCTTCTATACATAGACCAAACTTTTTAATCTCTTACTTATGTTAATATTTATTTCTTACTTGTGCCTTTTCTTACTTGCTTAACCTGTTTTTTCTCCATTTTCTTTCCCTCTTAGATGTGACCCAACCTGTAAATTAAATAGTTCCTCCATCAAGCCTTACTCTCCCACAAATTCAAATCATGTTGACACTTTCCTCTTTTGAAATCCCATTGAACTTAGTTTTTTCACATAATTTAACTCTTGATAATCAATGGTCCCGTATTTTTTCCTCATGAGTGTTTCATATGTGGACATCTTGTTTCTAAACATTTTAAATTTCTTAAGAACATGTTCCATGTGTGATTTCTCTATGGCAGCTTTCTTCCCAGCATATTCTGCTTAAAACAGTACATACTGTTATGTATTAATAGGTATATGCATATACATTTGACCTTGTTTGACAAGAAAAAAAGATTTAAAAATTTATTTAAATCTCACAAACTTCAAATGATAATGAAGTAAACATAGTAGTTCATATTTGAGTGGACTCAGCAGATGGAAAATATGATAGGAAACATGGCATTGGAGATCTAATGTGAAGTTATATCACCAATTTTCAGGAAGTACAAAGAGCTTACTGGGGGAAGGAGGTGAAGGAATTTTCATTAACTCCAAGATGCATGCTTTTGTGATTAACTTACACATAATTTTGTTCTCAATCAGCGTCAGACCTTAAATATCAGAGATAGTGTGAGCTTGCCAAGTAATTATTTATTAATGCCTTGCTCAGTATAGCATGATGATAAAAATGGGCAGTAGACCCTTTTCTGAGCATTTGTTTTGTCTTATTCTCTTCTCTCTAAATGTAGAAATATGGATCATGATAAGAAGCTGTCAGTGGATCTGTTACATTTATCTTTTGACATTTGCTTTTAAATATTTATATCAAATAATGAAGGTACTTAGATTCAAACTGACAATGAATAGGGAAAGTTTATTTGGCTTAAATAGCTTAGAATCTAGAATCTCCACAGTAGAAACCTGAAGAGTGACTCATGTAGCTTTGCAAGATGAACATGGGCTGTGTGGATAATGTGAAGACTGCACTTCTCTAGGAGCTAAGGATATAAGACAAAGAAGTTCTGAGTATAAGGGGCTCATGATATCTTGATGTCTTAAAAAAACTGTTAAGATAAAATAGCATGAACAGTGCAAGAGAAACAGTGCAATGTTTGAACATTGAATATTTTGCCTATAACAATTATGGTCACAAAAAATTGATGTTTATATTTTCAAGGATATTTCTGTGACCCTTGTAGCTGTTTTTCTAAAAGAGACATACTGTGTTTTAGGATATGTATGATTATATTATATAAAGATAAAAATCTCTAAATTGCTTTATAAAGTTGAGAGACACTATTTAGAATGTTACTAAGACATTGCATGGACTTTTAAGTGTTTCAGGATATTCCCACATGCTCTTAAAATAGGCAAAGTATAGAACCATGATGGATGTTTTAAGAGTAACAAGGTGGTACTTTTCATGGTTTAAGGGTATCCTTTTTCTCCTTCCACTACCCATCAGTTGAATGACCTGATTGATGGCAAGACCTAAAATAAATACAGCATAAACTTGGTATTAGTTTGTGTTGATAGAAAGGATGATTTCTGCATGTACAATAAACAACCTGACAGTTTTCTTGTTTTCTAATTAATACTCTCTCATTGTTAAAAGTCATTTTAAAATGTAATAGCATGCCTCTCTATTCATGTGTACAGTGTGACTTTATTGATGTTTGCTCCTTGAAAATTCTGAGGAAGATATAGGGTGTCTTGAGTTTCTTAGGTAACACTGATGTACTTAACTGCCGAAGCTAGTGTTTAGAAAGCAGACTGCTGCTATTCAGATCATCTGAAAATTTCATTTCCACTGCCTAAACATTATGGGGTAGAGAACATTAGCTCTTCTACAAGCTGCAAACTCCCTGTCTGCTGCCATGTCCTGAAGCCAAAGAAATCAAAGAGCAACCTACTGACCCTCCCTATTGTCTGGGCTTGTCCTCTTCTATCAGTAGCGTGCCACAATCAGCGAGCTACACATGTACCTCCTGCTTGTTCAGGGTTTGGCAGTCCCTGATCCCTGCACCTGGTTGCTTATACATGAGCTGTGCATGTTTGAATTTAAATAGACACCACGGGAGTGGAGCAATGGGAGGAGGGCTATGGCTCCTCAGAAGCAGTTTGTTACTGCGGGCAGAAGAGCCAAAACCAGCTTGAAGGGAGATGGGGAGGCATAATCAGACAGTATTGGTTGATAAAAGATAACTTTATTTCTGTGGGAACAACCTTTTTTCCTTTCAGAGTTGAATGGGAAAGAAGTTCAGTTAAAGCAAGGTTGATACTTATATGATGATCTTACCAATAAGCAGTATTTTTATTTTCAATTACATAGATAATTATAATTGAATGCATTGATTACTTGGGATCTTTTCTAAACTTATGTTTCACTGAAAACTTCAAATGATGTCATCTCAAAAAGTAATTAGTCTAATGTATCAAAGAAGAAATTAGGAAAATTTTAATGAACTTAATAAATTATATACTGTGGACCCATATCTATGCAATACATACCTGTTTATATTAGGATGTTATTTACCTAACAAGAACAACACCATCAGCTTTCTTTTTCAGCTTGCTTGCTCAACCATGGCTTATTTCAGTTTATTTCCACTTTTATTTACTAGCTAGGGCACCACGAGTTTAGTCTTCCAGGTTTTGAATAGGAAGATCTGAGACTGATTTCTGCCTTTGATAGAGCTCTGTGACTTTGGGTGGATTATTTTATTTTCCTTGGGCTCAGTGTTTTTACTTGTAAGAAGGGAATACCAGTGCCCACTTGATAGGGCTCTAAAGCATGGAAATTTAATAACATAATAATTTTTATTTTCCAACTAATATATACATTATATCAGATAGTGTTATTATTAATATTGATGTATAAGATTAGCCACCATCTTCATAAGATAAAATACTTAGTTTCGTTACTAAATAAATTTTCTTTATAAGGACAAAGTACTTTCAAAAGCAAATTTGTCCCCATACTAGTAAAAGTTCCATGGAGATACTTTCTGTGTAAAACAGTTTTGTATGTTAAAATGTTTGTAATGTGCTTTCCTATCATATATAATTTACAAAATAATTCTAGAGGATCAACGTGAATTTTTTCATATAATACTTTTGCTATTATAACCCCTCTAATTTTATTGTGCCAAGAATTTAGTACAAAAGTTATACAGACTGATGTATCTTTTTTCTTTGAATATGTAACACTTAGTCTTACAAAAAATGATGAAATAACTTGGGGAGATCTGACATTTATAAATACACACTCCGTCCTCCCCCATACACTTAAATCCTTGAAAGTTATAAAAGATCTGTTGAACTTGGGGAATACCTTGAAAGACTTAAAGCTGTCAACCTTTGACTACCCCATGTGGTTTGAGCAAACCAGCAGCCTTGAACTTTGCAAGCAGAGTTCCAGGGTCTGGGCAGAAGGCAGTACATCTGCAGGTCCTTGCATGACTAATTTCCTGTCAGCAAGTGATTTTATTATCATTTAAATAAGAATTTATAATAATAGCAGTAAACTTGCCAGATGGCTGAATTAGTAAATTTTAAAGGATATGGGCTTAAAACACTCTGTGTTTCCTCCCTTAATGCTTTCTCCCACTCTTCACCCCACTGCAGTCAGCCGTTTTGGTTACCACTCTTGATTTAGCCACTTTCATCATTCCTATTGATTAAAAGGATTTTAATAACACAATAGTGGGTTGCCTGTTTTAGCAGAGGATGTATTGTGATTCACTGCTGATTGTTTAAATATAACACTGGAAATGGGGGAAACCCAAGTATGAGTCTGCATTTCTCTGTGTCTTCTCATCAATCCTGCATGACTCTTTTGTTTCTCTCTATTCCTCTAACACTGAACAGAAAAGTAATACTACCTCAACTAATTTCTTATTCCTTATACAAATTAAATTAATACACAAAAAGGACTACTGTGTATTAATTTCTTATGTTCTGTCCTTAATAAATTCATTTTTAAATCAGCAGTGATGACAATATTAAGAAGAAATAGTAACACTGAAGCTTTTATAACTCTTCCAAGTACAGCCCCAAAAGTAATTCATTATCAGATGAGATCTTGCAAATGTGGGAAAACATTTTGTCAAACATATGCTAAATATGAAGCAAAATATTGACACTATTTCATAATATAGTTTATGTTAACAAATTTAATATAGAATTTTAAACTACCAAATTAGTTTTAATTTAATTTTTTAATTAAAAGGCATCATTTCCTCAATCCTGATTAAATAAAGCAAAAACATGTGCAGCATCCTCTCCCTCTGAGATTTTTTTTTAAAGGAATGCTTGAGAAAGTTTGGTTTTGGAGTATAGTCATACAACTTTGATTCTGCTGATTCCTTTTGATTTAAGGTTTAAGAGCACTGCTAACCAAAGTACATTAATTTAAAACTTGGAGATGCAGTGTATTCTAATGGTATCTCTCAAACATATGTGAGGATAGTAATATTTAATGTAGACTAACAATACTGGCTGGGCTTTAGTATCTATACATGCCCTTACTAATCCTTCCTAGTAGCTATCTCCATGCTCAGAAAACTCAACTGGACCCTGAAAGGCAACATATTTGTCAAGAGTTCAGTATGTGCCAAAGGGGGTTTATATTCCCATAGGTCCATAGTGGCTTTTAGATTTAGATACTTCTGGCATTATTCAGTTTCAAACATCCCTTGTATCCAACTCACAGCTTGAACTTCCTCACCTGGGGATATGTGTATTGGCTGCCTGAAAAGCAAACTGTTGAACAGCAGTTTTAAGAATAGATTATTGACTTAGTTCCCTTTCACTCTTGTCCCAGATGTGATCTGTATTAAATATTTTGATGATTAGTCCTTTTTCCCATTTTGTTTTTTTTTTGTGCTTTTGTGATTCTACTGTCAGCACCCTGGTTCTTATTTTCCTTTTTCTCTAAATTCTGCATATTTACTTCTTAATTGTGTATTGTTTAGGCAGGGTTAGAGCTGATTTGTGAAATTACAGGAAAATTGACCAAAAAAGCAAAGCAGAAGAAACATCTTCCTGAGGAAAATGTCACAATTGGGTGATTTTATTTTATTTTTTGTTCCTGGTTTCCTTTTCAGTAGATACCTAATTATATCATTGTTTCGGTAATGTGATTCAAAAATTAGATGTGGGAGGAAAACTCTAAGTAGGGAACCATCATATTCTTTGAAAATGAAGAATTTAACTAAACCACTCTAAACTCCCCTGCTGGGCTCAGGCAAGCTGAAATTAATTCAAGACGGCAGATAAAATTTTTAACCAGGCCGAGTGGAGATGACGGATGTGACAGCTCTCAGTTAAAATGTCTTTTAGTGGCAAATGCGTGCGTATTAGTCAAGAGATGTGACATAACTGTCCTGAGTGAGAGAAAATGAACCAATGACCATTTGCATTGAGAACAAAAGAAAAATTCTTTATAGTAAAATCTGGAGAAGGACAGATGAGTACCTCATTCATGTTTGAGGTCATTTTTTGTAGTCTGCCTTACAAAGAAGCATCTGAAAGTTAAGAGGAACATTTTATCTCAGGTGGTAGTTCTTTTTTTTTTTTTGTCTGTATATCAGAAAAGGGAGGATTGTTGAATAAAATGTCCATGGCCAGGAAAGACAGGTTATTCTTTTTTCCCCCATCTTTTCTGTAGAGAACAATAGAAAAATGTCTATAAATAATTATATTTCAATGCTGAGCTGGAAAATACTTATAAATGGTATACTCAGATTTGGCTACATAAATGAAATCTTGAAATGAAAAGCTTTTCTTCCCCATAAGGATGCTGGCTCCTTATCTCTTCACTTTCCAAGGATAAGTCAGTTTGTAGTTTATTATGAAGCAATGCAAGCAGAGCATAAGTGGATTTGATTCTATGGCAGAACATTATAGGGAATGAAAATTATTTGGAAACTACAGTTGTCAGGATCTGACCATATGAAAGTAAAGTTTAACTTAAGGAACAGAGGCTTCCAATGCATAGTAGTTAGCAGTAAGAGCTGCAAGTATAATTGAGCTTTTAGTAGTGTACAGTTTATTTTCCCAATTAAAATCAAATTGCATTATCATAATTTTAGATATGATAATTTTATTAGAAGATGACCCTCTATGCTTTAAAGGAGACACACAAGCATGAACCTAGAACTTCCTTTTATCAAAATTAAAGAATCAACCTAGAAGTTTTTTAAGTTTCAAGACAAAAAATATGTTTAGATGGTAGTTATTGCCTTTAATAATCTGTTATCCAAAAAAGAGTATATAAGAACATAAAACAATTAATATAAGATTATATAGGCCAAGGTAGAGTTATATATATAGATATTCAGAGAAGCTGAGTGGGTTAAGAACATGTCACAGAAATAATGTGGTAATTTATGCGGGCTTTCAGAGATAAATAAGAGTTCCCTATCCAATGAAGATTGTTTGTTTTTCCAGAAGAGGTAAATAGAAAATTAAGTTTTTCTCTTACATCTCTGTCCTTTCTTTTTCTTTGTCCTTTGCATTATTGCTCTTGTATACCAGGTTATTAAAACCTTGAATTCCTTAAAAAAACAAACTTGGTTCTAAGTCCTCCTGACAACCTATACATGTTTCTTAAACTGTTGCATCAAATCACATGGCTTTAATTATACTCTGCTAATTACTACCGAATTAATGTCTCTGAGGCAGACGGCTCTGCTGAGCTACAGATCCATGTTTCCAACTGTGTGTTTGACAACTGTCCATAAAATGTCCCAGGGACACTTCAGCGTGAAATGTCTAAAATCATAACTGATGAAGTTTCTCAACAACTAGAAGAGCCCACTTCAGGTACCACTAGCCCAGGAGATGACATCCATTTAGTTATGCCTCCTTGACTCTTTCCTCTCTGAACCCACATATCCAGTCCAGAGCCAAGTCCTACTGATATACCTTTTAAAAATCTCTTATAATCCCACTTCATATCCCACATCATATCTCACCTGGACTACTACAGTTTCTTTAAACTCATGTTCCCCTTCATTCCATTCTCAACAGTTTATCAAAATGAAATCTTGTCAAGTCACATTCTGGATATAATACCCTTAGTGGCTTCTCATTATTTAAAAAGACATTGGCTGCCTATTTTCTTCTTATATTTGATCTCCCCCTTTCTCTCTATTGTTCAACCTCATATTTTAAGTTCACCAAGCTGCCTCCTGCCCCAGAGTTTTGTACATGCTGTCTTTTGTATGTAATATTTTTCTTTTTGTCCACATCTGTGTAACTTCAGCTTACCTTTCAAATGTCAAGTCAAAGTCACACCAGGGAAGTCTGCTTTGACCACACGTACCCTGCTCCCGCATCTAAATTAAGTCCTTTATTATACCCACTCAGTGCAGCATACATCTTATTCTTATTATCAGTTCCTATAGGGGGAAGTTCTCATTTATTACTGGCATTAGGTGCGTAAGGTCTGACCTGCTCATTAGAATTCCTTTTTCCAAGTGTATCAGAGAATATAACATACCTGCAATTTGAGGCATCATTTTTTTTTCCAGTGAACTTCATTAGTGAATATAGCATATACGTGTGTAATCAATAAGTTAAGGTGCACGTAAACTTACAAATTATTATTTTCAGTTTTGCACTGAAAGTTAACTTAGGTGCTGGCTTTAGCAGTAAATGATACTTGGTATTTAGGTATTTAGGTATAGTATCACTTAGTTCATTGAGCATCTTTCAGAATGGTCTGAAGTCCTTAAGAGAATGACAAAAAACAAATGAAACAGAAGGAAAAAAGAGAGATAAATTATTATTTTCTTCGCCTAGTCTGCCACTTTATTTTTAATGGTCCATTTGACCTTAACAAAAGTGCAATTAGTCACAACTGCAAGGTTTCATTCATTCACCTTGCCAGAGTGAATACTTTGTGAATCCTCTCTTTCTTATCTCTAGCACAATGTTATGTGGACAGCTATCTGTCAGCATACATTATTTTGACAGAGTACAACTTTGATTTGCTGTTCAGGTTGGCTTAGAATAAATATGTAATAATGCTTAAGTATTTCTCTCATGCATATTTACTGATATAAGTACCCAACACAACTTTGAATGAGAGAAAAAGATTCATTTACTTTATTTTTAATTCCCAGCTCAGCACAAAACAATGGTACTTACTTCTATGTCTTGCACTGAAGTTTGCATTTTCAAGTGTCATATTTTGGTGAGATTGAAGAAATTAAGCAATATCAATTGTACCATTCCATAGTGCGTATATGTAAAATGTCTCTTTTGGCATGAATATACTCTTGGTGTTCATGGATTCTATCCCATGTAAGCTTTATCTTTTAGATTTTTTCAGTCCATTGCCTTTGCAATGGTCTAGTACACACTTCCTATTATTGTGACATCAGCACAATCCTCAGCTACATCACATTATTTGAAAATGTGCATTTAAGTTCCTTCTGCTCTTCTGCTTTTGATAGCACTTCTTAGGATCACTCTACAACAAAACACTGTGTATTCCTGCTGTTTAGTCATTGTATTCATTCAGCAGAGGACATTAGTGCTAAAACTATGAACCTCTATAGCTGATAACAATTAAAAACTTTCTTGATCCTGATACTATCTTGTCCATTACAGTTTAGCATCACAGTTTGCTAATGACATTGAGAAATTCACTAGAATAACAATGTGTCATAGAAATATAATGTAGCAACATAAGTAATTTACAGTTTTCTAGGAGCCATGTTTCAAAAGTAAAAAGGAACAGATGAAATTAATTTAATATTTTACTTAACCCAATATCCAAGTTTATTTTGATATGTAATCAGTATAAATGTTACTGAGATTTTTAGTTCTTTTTCTTATGCTAAGTCTTAGAAATCCAGTGCATACTTCATGCTTGCAACACATACTAATTTAAATTAGCCACATTTCAATGCTCTGTGGCCACATGTGGCTGGTAGACACCTTATAAGACAGTGCTGCCTCTAGGAGCTTGCTCCTCAAGGTGTGCCCCTTGAGCAAGCAGCATCCCCCATCACCTATGAGCATATGACAGGTGAGAACATAGGGCCCACCCAAGATCTACTAGCCTGTTCATTTTGACAAAATCCCTAGGTGATTATATGCACATTAGATATTAAAAACCTTTGCTTTAGAATTGATGCAATACTTCTAATTTCCCAAACTTAAACAAAATTTTATTCATCTATTGGAATGATCACATGGTTATTGTTTTTATTTTATTACTTAGTATTACTCTTTATACCATGGATGATTTTTTATAACAGCTTTATTGAGATATAATTCACATATGCCTACACTTTTTAAAGTCTACATATCACTGGTTTATATATATATTCAAAATTGTGCAACCATTACTGTTGTCTAATTTTAGAGGATTTTCTTAACTCTGGAAAGATAGTCTGTACCCATTAGAAATCACTCCTCATACCCTTCTGGCCCCAGCAGCTGGCAAACACTAAACTACTTTCTGTAATATGGATTTCACATTCTGGACATTTCATATAAAAAAAACATACAATATATGGCCTTGTTTTTCTGGCTCCATTCACCTAGAAAAGTGGGTTTAACGTTCATCCAGGTTGTATTATGCATCAGTACTTTATTCCTTTTAATGGCAAAATAATATTCCATTGAATGGATATATCATTTTTGTTTAGTTGAAATTTGAGTTGTTTTCCTTGACTATTTTGAATAATGATCTATGAACATTCATTTACAAGTTTTTGTTTGGGCATATATTTTCAATTCTATTAGGTAAATTAGGAGTTCAACTACTGAGTGATATATTAACTTTAATTTTTGAAGGAATTGCCAGACCATTTCACAAAGTGGTTGCACCATTTTATAAACCCATCAGTGTACGAGGGTTCCTGGTTTTCCACATCCTTGTCAATACATAATCATTGTTTATCTTTTTATTTTAGCCATCCTAGTAGGTTTAAGTAGTATCTCATCTGTTTTTCATTTGCATTCCCTAATTACTAGAGTTGTTGAACATCTTCATGTACTTACTGACCATTTGTATATCTTCTTTGAAGAGATCCATTCCAAACCTTTGCCAAGTTTTAATTGAATTATTTGTGTTTTTATTGTTGAGTTACAAGAGTTCTTCATATATTCTAGATACAGGTTCCTTACCAGATATATGATTTGCAAACAGTTTTCCCATTCTGTGCATTGTCTTTTATTGAAATTATTCAAAAAAAAGTTTTAGATTTGAAGACTTATCTATCATCTGTTCTCTTATTTCTCCTGTCGCATCTAAGAAACTATTGCTAAATCCAAGTCAAGATTTACTCGTATGTTTTCTTTTAAGAGTTCCATAATGTTAGCTCTTACATTTAGGTTGTGAACAATGTTCAGTTAATTTCTGTGTATGATATGAGGTACAGGCCAAACTTTACCATGTGGATATCCAGTTCTACCAACAATTACTGTTTGTTGGAAAACAATTCTTTGTCACAGTGCATTATTTGGAACATTGTCCAATATCAAATAATCATTAGTCTAAGTGTTTATTTCTGGACTCCATTGATCCACATGTCTATTCTTATGCCAGGACCACACTGGCTTGATAAGCATAGCCTGGTAATAAGTTCTGAAATAGGAGGCCGGAGTCCTCTAACTTGTTTTTTTCTTTTTTTTATAATTAATTTTGGTATCATTAATCTATAATTACATGTGCAATATTATGGTCATTAAACTACCCCCTTCATCAGGGGCCCCCCATCAACCCCATTACAGTCACTGTCCATCAGCGTAGTGAGATGCTATATAATCACTACTTGTCTTCTCTGAGTTGTACAGCCCTCCCCATGCCCCCCCAACATTACATCTGCTAATCCTAATGCCCCTTTTTCCCTCTTATGGCTCCTTTCCAACCCATCTTCCCCAGTCTCTTTTCCTTTGGTAACTATTAGTCCGTTCTTGGGTTCTGTGAGCCTGCTGCTGTTTTGTTCCTTCAGTTTTTTTCTTTGTTCTTATACTCCACATATGAGTGAAATCATTTGATACTTCTCTTTTTCGACTTGGCTTATTTCACTGGGCATAATACCCTCTAGTTCCATCTATGTTGTTGCAAATGGTAGGATTTGCTTTGTTCTTATGGCTGTATAATATTCCATTGTGTATATGTACCACATCTTTATCCATTCATCTACTGATGGAAACTTAGGTTGCTTCCATTTCTTGGCTATTGTAAATAGTGCTGCGATAAACATAGGGGTGCATATGTCTTTTTCAAACTGCGCTGCTGCATTCTTAGGGTAAATTCCTAGCAGTGGAATTACTGGGTCAAATGGTATTTCTATTTTGAGTTTTTTGAGGAACCTCCATACTGCTTTCCACAATGGTTGAACTAATTTGCAGTCCCACCAGCAGTGTAGGAGGGTTCCCTTTTCTCAACATCCTCGCCAACATTTGTTGTTGTTTGTGTTTTGGATGTTGGCCATCCTCACTGGTGTGACATGATATCTCATTGTGGATTTAATCTGCATTTCTCTGATGATTATCAATGTGGAGCATCTTTTCATGTGCCTGTTGGCCTTCTGAATTTCCTCTTTAGAGCAGTGTCTATCCATGTCCTCTGCCCATTTCTTACTTGGATTATTTGCTTTTTGTTTATTAAGGTGCATGAGTTCTTTATATATTTTGGATGTCAACCCCTTATCAGATACGTCATTTATGAATATATTCTCCCGTACTGTAGGATGTCTTTTTGTTCTACTGATGGTGTCCTTTGCTGTACAAAAACTTTTCTGCTTGATATAGTCCCACTTGTTCATTTTTGCTTTTGTTTCCCTTGCCCAGGGAGATATGTTCATGAAGAAGTCGCTCATGTTTATGTCTAAGAGATTTTTGCCTATGTTTTTTTCTAAGAGTTTTATGGTTTCATGACTTACATTCAGGTCTTTGATCCACCTTGAGTTTACCTTTGTGTATGGGGCTAGACAGTAATCCAGTTTCATTCTCTTACATGTAGCTGTCCAGTTTTTCCAACACCATCTGCTAAAGAGACATCTCCCCACTATATATCCAAGGCTACTTTATCAAATATTAATTGACTGTATATGTTTGGGTTAATGTTTGGATTTTCTATTCTGTTCCACTGGTCTGTGGGTCTGTTTTTATACCAATACCAAATTGTCTTGATTACTGTCGCTTTGTAATAGAGCTTGAAGTCAGGGAGCGTAATTCCCCCTGTTTTATTCCTCCTTCTCAGGATGGCTTTGGCTATTCGGGGTCTTTTGTTGTTCCATATGAATTTTAGAATTATTTGTTCCAGTTCATTGAAGAAAGCTGTTTGTAGTTTGATAGGGATTGCATTGAATCTGCAGATTGCTTTAGGTAGTATAGCCATTTTGACAATATTTATTCTTCCTAGCCAAGAGCATGGGATGGATTTCCATTTGTTAGTGTCCTCTTTAATTTGTTTTAGGAGTGTCTTGTAGTTTTCAGAGTACAGGTCTTTCACTTCCTTCATTAGGTTTATTCCTAGGTATTTTATTCTTTTTGATGCAGTAGTGAATGGAATTGTTTTCCTGATTTCTCTTTCTGCTAGTTCATTGTTAGTGTATAGGAATGGAACAGATTTCTGTGTATTAATTTTGTATCCTGCAACTTTGCCGAATTCAGATATTAGTTCTAGTAATTTTGGAGTGGAGTCTTTAGGGTTTTGTATGTACAGTATCATGTCATCTGCAAGTAGTGACAGTTTGACTTCTTCCTTACCAATCTGGATGCCTTGTATGTCTTTGTTTTGTCTGATTGCCGTGGCTAGGACCTCCAGTACTATGTTGAATAACAGTGGAGAGAGTGGGCATCCCTGTCTTGTTCCTGATCTTAGGTGAAAAGCTTTCAGCTTCTCGCTGTTAAGTATGATGTTAGCTGTGGGTTTGTCGTATATAGCCTTTATGATGTTGAGGTACTTGCCGTCTATACCCATTTTGTTGAGAGTTTTAATCATGAATGGATGCTGAATTTTGTCAAATGCTTTTTCAGCATCTATGGAGATGATCATGTGGTTTTTGATCTTCTTTTTGTTGATGTGGTGGATGATGTTGATGGATTTTCGAATGTTGTACCATCCTTGCATCCCTGGGATGAATCCCACTTGATCATGGTGTATGATCCTCTTGATGTATTTTTGAATTCGGTTTGCTAATATTTTGTTGAGTATTTTTGCATCTACGTTCATCAGGAATATTGGTCTGTAATTTTCTTTTTTGGTGAGGTCTTTACCCGGTTTTGGTATTAGAGTGATGCTGGCTTCATAGAATGAGTTTGGAAGTATTCCCTCCTCTTCTATTTTTTGGAAAACTTTAAGGAGAATGGGTGTTATTTCTTCTCTATATGTCTGGTAGAATTCAGAGGTGAGTTCATCTGGTCCGGGGGTTTTCTTCCTGGGTAGTTTTTTGATTACTGATTCAATTTCGTGTCTGGTGATTGGTCTGTTTAGTTTTTCTGTTTATTGCTTGGTCAGTCTTGGAAGGTTGTATTTTTCTAAGAAGTTGTCCATTTCTTCTAGGTTTTCCAGCTTGTTAGCATATAGATTCTCATAATATTCTCTTATCATTCTTTGTATTTCTGTGGGGTCCATCGTTATTTTTCCTTTCTCATTTCTGATTATGTTTATTTGTGTAGATTCTTTTTTCTCTTAATGAGTCTGGCTAGGGGTTTATCTATTTGGTTATTTTTTCAAAGAACCAGCTCTTGGTTTCATTGATTTTTTCTATTGTTTTCTTCTTCTCAATTTTATTTATTTCTTCTCTGATCTTTATTATGTCCCTCCTTCTGGTGACTTTGGGCCTCATTTGTTCTTCTTTTTCCAATTTCAGTAATTGTGTCTTTCGATTATTCATTTGGGATTGTTCTTCCTTCTTTAAATTGGCCTGGATTGCAATATACTTTCCTCTTAGAACTGCCTTTGCTGCGTCCCACAGAAGTTGTGGCTTTGTGTTGTTGTTGTCATCATTCTCCATAAATTCTTTGATTTCTGTTTTGATTTGGTTGTTAACCCATTGATTAATTAGGAGAATGTTGTTAAGTCTCCATGTATTTGTGAGCCTTTTTGATTTCTTTCTAACATTTCTTTCTAGTTTTATACCTTTGTGATCTGAGAAGTTGGTTGGTAGGATTTCAATATTTTTTAATTTACTGATGGTCTTTTTGTGGCCTAGTATGTGGTCTGTTCTGGAAAATGTTCCATGTGCACTTGAGAAGAATGTGTATCCTGCTGCTTTTGGGTGCAGAGTTCTGTAGATGTCTGTTAGGTCCATCTGTTCTAGTGTGTTGTTCAGTGCCTCTGTGTCTTTACTTATTCTCTGTCTGGTTGATCTGTCCTTTGGAGTGAGTGGTGTGTTGAAGTCTCCTAAAATGAATGCATTGCTGTCTATTTCCTCCTCTAATTCTGTTAGTATTTGTTTCATGTATGCTGATGCTCCTGTGTTGGGTGCATATATATTTATAATGGTTATATCTTCTTGTTGGACTGACCCCTTTATCATTATGTAATGTCCTTCTTTATCTCTTGCTACTTTCTTCGTTTTGATGTCTATTTTGTCTGATACACGTACAGCAACACCTGCTTTTTTCTCTTTGTTATTTGCATGAAATATCTTTTTCCATCCCTTCACTTTTAGTCTGTGTATATCTCTGGGTTTGAGGTGAGTCTCTTTTCAGTAGCATATAGATGGGTCTTGCTTTTTTATCCATTCTGTTACTCTGTGTCTTTTGATTGGTGCATTCAGTGCATTTACATTTAGGATGATTATTGATGGATATGTACTTATTGCCATTGCTGGCTTTATATTCGTGGTTACCAAAGGTTCAAGGGTTGCTTCTTTACTATCTAACAATCTAACTTAACTTTCTTGTTAAGTTATTGTAAACACTGTCTGGTGTTTCTTTATTTCTCTTCCTTCTTATTCTTCCTCCTCCATTCTTTATATACTAGGTGTTTTATTCTTTGCCTTTAGTTAGTATTTGGATGGTCTGCTTTCTTTGCTATGATTTTATTTTCTCTGGTGACATCTTTTTAGCCTTAGGAGTGCTTCCCTCTAGAGCAGTCCGTTTAAGATATCCTGTAGTGGTGGCTTATGAGAGTTAAACTCTCTCAACTTTCGTTTGTCTGGAAATTGTTTAATCCCTCCGTCATATTTAAATGATAATCGTACTGGATACAGTATTCTTGGTTTGAGGCCTTTCTGTTTCATTACATTAAATATATCATGCCATTGTCTTCTGGCCTGTAAAGTTTCTTTTGAGAGGTCTGATGATAGTGTGATGGGTTTTCCTTTGTAAGTGATCTTTTTTCTCTCTCTAGCTGCCTTTAATACTCTGTCTTTAACTTTGATCTTTGCCATTTTAATAATTATGTGTTTTGGTGTTGTCTTCCTTGGGTGTCTTGTGTTGGGAGATCTGTGGGCTTCCGTGGACTGCGAGACTATTTCCTTCTCCAGTGTGGTAAAGTTTTCAGCAATTATTTCTTCAACGACACTTTCTATCCCTTTTTCTCTCTCTTCTTACTCTGGTACTCCTATAATGCGACTATTGTTCCGTTTGGGTTGGTCACACAGTTCTCTTAATATTCTTTCATTCCTAGAGATCCTTTTGTCTCTCTCTGCCTCAGCTTGTCTGTATTCCTGTTCTCTGATTTCTATCCCATTAACAGTCTCTTGCATCTCATCCAGTCTGCTTTTAAGCCCATCGATCGCTTGTCTGATTTCTGCATTGTCTTTCCTCACTTCCCTCACTTCCTCCCTCAGCTCTTGCACATTTCTCTGTAGGTCCATCAGCATGCTTATGACTTTTATTCTGAATTCTTTTTCAGGAAGACTGTGCATTTTCATCCCTTCATGCTCCTTCTCTGGGGTTGTCTTGTTGATCTTACTCTGGACCATATTCTTCTGTCTTTTCATGGCTTTAGAAGTGGTAGCTGGTAGTTGCCACGTATGTCATCTGGGCTTTTTAAGACCACCTCGCGGGGTGCCATGTCCTCTCAGATATAGCTGCATGCTGTGCGCTTTCCTGTGTATTCTGGTCTCTCTTTTAGGAATAGTTGTATTTGCTGTATTTTCATATATATATATATATATATATATATATAGTTTTGGGAGGAGATTTCCACTGCCCTGCTCACGCTGCCATCTTCTCAGAAGTCCTAACTTGTTTTTCTTTTTCAAGATATTTTCTGTATTCTGGGTCCCATGAATTTCCATATGAATTTTTGGATTAGCTTCACAATTTGTACAAACAAATCATCTTGGAATTTTGTAGGAATTACATTGACTCTATAGATCAATTTGGGGCATATTGCCATCTTTGAAATATTGCCTTCCAATGTTTCTTGAGTATGGCATAGCTTTCATTTATTTAGGTCTTCTTTTGTTCTGTTCATTTATTTTGTAGTTTTCTGTGTATAAGTCTTATATTTCTTTTGCTAAATTTATTCCTATATATTTTGTTATTTCTGATATAATTGTAAATAGAATTGTTTTTATTTTATTTTATTTTACTATTCAGTTTTACCTGTATCCTGCAACCTTGTTAAACTTGTTTGTTAGTTCATAGTTTCTTATGTGTGTGTGTAGATTACTTTTGTGTGTGTGCAGATATGCAGGATCTTGTCATCAGGGAATAGAGGTAATTTCACTTCGTTCTTCCAGTCTGTAGGTTTTTAATTTAATTTTCTTGCCTAACTGTCTAGGTTAGAACCTCCTGTACAATGTTTAATAGAAGTGATAAGACCAGACAGCCTTGCCTTATTCCTGATTACAAGGAAAAGGTAGTCATGTTTTTACTATTAAGTATGATGTTAGCTGTGGAATTTTCCTAGATGGCCTTTACCAGGTTAAGAAGTTCCTTTCTCTTCCTTTTTTGTTAAGTGTTTTGTACATGAAGAGTTGTAATTTGTCAAATATTTTTCCTGCATCTGTTAGAATGATCACATGGTTATTATTTTTATTTTATTACATTGACTGCCTTTCATATGTTAAACTAGCCTTGCATTTCTGAAGTAAATCTCACTTGGTCATATATACTTTTTATATCTTACTGAATTGTGTTTCCTGGTATTGTGCTTGTGTATATATTTATAAGGGGTACTGACCTACAGTATTCTTTTCTTATGATGTCTTTCTCTGGTCTTGGTATCATAGCACTACTGGACTCTAAGTTAGGAAATGCTACCTGGTCTGGTTTTTGGAAAAGTTTGTGAAGACTAGGTGTTAGAGCTCCTTTAAACATTTGATAGAATTTTTTGATGAAGCCATCTAGGCCTGGAATTTTCTATGTTGGAAGTTTTTTGCTTATGGATTCATTCTCTTATTATATGTCTACTCAGATTTTTTTATTTCTTCTTGAGTTAGGTTTAGTAGATTGTGTCTTTCTAGAAATATGTTCTTATCCATTCCATCAATGAAATGTAGTCACTGAGTGAATTGAGGAAGACAACAATTTCCTATATATCACTTACACTTAGTATCCATAATATCAGCAAAGATTTTTCCCTGTGGTTAGCTTTGTAACAGTGAAATCAAAATGAACCATGGGACGTTCACAGTTTCTGACTTATTTTTTTTTTTGAGTTTCTGACATTTAATAAATCTTTAAGAATTTTCGAGTATTGGACAGAATAGGATCTTTCCTTTAGCCACCCTTGAATTCCTAGTCCCTTATAATATGCACAGAACATTTAAATAATGAGGGAAAACTACACCAAAAAAAGACAGTTACAGTAGTAAAAATAATGAGATTTGATAACCTTCCTCTAAAAGATCAATGACATATAACAACACACAAAAAAATCAGATCTGTATTCTCATGTAATATATTGTAACTCCAGTGGGAAAATATTTTCCCAGCCCAGGGCAAATTACCTTTAAAACCAAAATCAGTTAAGAGGAAAAAATAAATGGGAGAAACCGTTTATTGCTTAAAAGCAGTCATCCACTTCTGCTTGCCCATTTCCCTTGTGACCTCGCTTCAAAAAGGGACCCCACCTAACCTCTCTGGTACATATATGCCCTTGCTCCCTCTTATAATCACCTATTGATATGGAGATGTATTACTTCTTTCAACTCCTTGGAAACGTCTATTGATATGGAGATGCACTAAGGCCAGGTGAGAGATTCTGGAAATATTGCAATTTTACCCACAGCCCACCCCTCCAGAAATCTCACAATATACTCACTTCCCTTCTTCCGCGATGGCCCCTGTGTGGGAACACTGGAGCACTGTAATCAGATTAATGACATACAATAGCAACAGCAATGAAATCATGATAATCCTCAAGACAGAAGATTCAGCTAGGTTCAGTGTCCTATGCAGAGTAAGTCCATAGCTCACCCATTCCACAGGCATTCAATAGCTGAATGGTTTGTGATTTCACAGCAATCATATGTGACACCTGCAGTTGGGGGGCAGTTCAAGCCACAGGGACTGTAGAAGAAAATAACCTTAGGGTGATAAGATACATGCTTTATGACACCAGTATAGGCAATTCTTGTCCATCAGGTAGGATGGATGCAAGAAAGTGGTCCTATGATAGGACAGTGGCAGGAATGGGATCTTGTCCTGGCCTAGTATAGCAGACTTTTCTTGTCCCTATAGGAGTTACAGATGGGTCAATATATAGGGCTAAGGAAGGTACATGTGCTGGCCATAAAGATAAAACAAAACTTCCCTGTAAGATGCTCTTACCTCCTGGACATTTTGGGTACACTGCTATGAACTTTGGGGGACATTCTGCTGTTACTCCAGGCATACAGAGGAAGCCAGCTTCCAGGTCTTTTCCCCAAGGTGCCAGAAGGGCCATTCATTGTTGGTCCATGTGTCAAAATGTCCAGGGACACATCCACTCAACAGAGTCTCCAGGGTTTATTGCCATATTGCCATATAGCCATAATTCAGCCCATTGGCTGCTCTTCCCCTCTCCACCCTCCATCCATATTGTCTCAGTCTTGGGATGGAAAGCCGCAGCAGTCCACTTCAGGGGCTGCCCATGATTGGAGCCATCTGTATACCAAGCATCTTCAGGTATAGGGGCTCTTCCCTCCTGATAAGGACTCTCAGCTACCAGTTCTTCAGAGGCAAGTTCTTCCTGCTTTCCAATGGTATACATCAGTGGCCCCAATAAGTGTTGGAGTTCTTCACTTAAGTGGCTAGTAGAGAGGATGCCGTGTTACTGTAAATATGTGCCTCATTTGGCCAGTGTAGGCATCGTGCCACACCACTCCATGGCCTTTGGGTCCAGTCGTGCACCCACCCCACAATGAGATAGGTGGTTATTACCTTGGTTGGAGCTGTTCTGGTGATGGGCTCTGTAGCCAGCAAGGAGTGGTACACAGCAGCCAGTTGCTTCTCTATCAAGGTGTACCAGACCTCTCCTCCTTTCCATAGTAGTGACCAGAATCCAACAGGTTGTGTGTCTGTTCAAGCTGCTGCGAAAGGCCCCATCCATAATAAATTTTGGTTATATGAAGATCTAGCTCACAGGGCCTTGATGAGTCCATTACACTCAAAGCCTCTACAGCTTTGACTGCTCGCTTAGCAGCAGTAAAAGCAGCTGCGCATGTTTCATCCCAGTCCAACCTGATGCCCTTCATACCAACCAGTATAAGGGCTTCAGAATTTGTGCCAAGTGTGGGATAAACACTCTCTAGTAGCCCAAAAGACCCAAAACTCTTGTAATACTGCCACAATGGTAGGGGTAGAAAAGCCTGGACCTTGTCTGTGACTGCTTCAGGAATAACTTTAGTTTTACTTGACCAATCAACCCACAAGAACTTTACTTACAAACCAGGTCCCTGAACTGTGGGGCTGTTCACAGCCCATCCTTTCTCCTGTAGATGTTGCAACAGTCTAGGAATTGCTCCTTCTCAATCTGCAAGAGAATCAGACATGAGCATGATATTATCAATGTAGTGATACAGCCACACCATTTGCGGTTTCTTCCACGTGGCCAAGTCCTGGGCTACAAGTCTGTGACAGATGGTGAGACTATGGGTATCCCTGTGGAAGGACTGTGAATGTCCACTGTCGGCCTTCCCACATGAAGGCAAACTGTTCCTGACTTTTCTGTGCTATGTCAGTAGGGAAGAAAGTATTAGCAAGATCCTCAACATAATGATATGTCCCTAGTTTATGATTTGGGGTGTCCATAAGAGCTGCTATAGAGAGGACAGCAGCATGCAAAGGGGGGTGACTTTATTCAATTCCCTGTAATCCACAGTCATATGTCAGGAGCTGTCTGGCGTTTCACTGACCACACCAGGGAATTAAAAGGGCTATGAGTGGGCTTTATGATGCCCACCTTCTCCAACTCCTGAAGAGTTTCTCCAATTTCCTTGTGTCCCCCAGGCAATTTATACTGCTTAGTATCTGTCACTCACCAAGATACAGGCAGAACTACAGGCAAGTACTGAGCATGTCCCCTCAGAACTGCCTTTATGCACATGTACCCTCAGTTTGAACTCAGCTGCAGTGGTCCGTAACCACAGGTCCTGCAGGATATCGACCCCCAAAATATATTTAGGGATTGGGGAAATGTACATAGTATACGTCTTTGAGGGTAAACGCCCTAGCCCCAATGGGATTTGGGCTTCTCTTCACCCTAATTTCCTTATCCCCATAGCCATCTATCACAGCAGGGGTCCTAGGAAAATGCTTAGGGGTGCCATAAATCAAAGAACATTCAGCTCCTGTGTCCACCAGAGCCAAGACACATTGTACATTCACAGGGCCTCAATGAATTGCTAATTCTATATGTGACCTCCGGCCCCCACCATGTCCCCAAGGTAGGGGCCTTGACCCACCCCTCAGTCAAACCGCAACACCCAATCATCCTTCTGTGGGGGTGAGGGCCCAGGCAGAGCCTAAGTACTTCCCCGCAGGAAGTCTTGCAGGGACACAGGCCGGACATGGGCCTTTGCCTCTGGCTTCCGTGTCCTGGACATAAGTGGCTGGAACTGCAGCTCTGGCTTTAATTGGTGCCACAGTTCTAACAAGATCCTATCGAGCTGCCCATCAAGTTTTTCTTTCAGTACCCCAGCCTTTATCAGATCAAACCACATCTGGGTCCTAGAGACCTTCACTGGGGCCCTTTGCACCTCTCCTTTCAGTCATAGCCTGTACTTCTTTCCATGCTCTCATTGTTTCCACCTCCCCCAGATCTGCTAAAGTATGAGTAACCTCACTTATGGATTGCCCTATGTGGGGGTCAAGAATAGTCAGTAGGGACCCAAAGATGCGGAACTATAGGAAGAACCAGATTTCTCATTCCTACAGTGAACAACTCCTCATCGGGGCCCTGAGAGTCCATATTATAGATGATATTTTTTCATGCCCTGATCCCATAAAACCTGCTGGAGCTCTGCATGTTTTCCAGCTAGAGGGTAAGTATGGTAAATTGCCCTGATTATGTCAAACTGCCCTGATGGCTGCTGTTAGCCAATTCAGGAGTGTATTATTCCCTGTGGTGTGACAGGCACTTTGAAACCTCTACTGTAGGGAAAGGTGAGTCATCAGGGAACCCAGTATATGCATTTCAGAACCCGACATAACAATATTTTCCACCCCCATATCCCAGAGACACAAAAACCATGTAGACAGTAGTTCCATCGGCTTCTACTGAAACTGGATGCTCATGTCCACCAGCTCATTCTGGGTATAGGGTCAAAGCATGGAGTGCTCCACAACCTGGGTAGGGAGTGACTCCTCCTCCTGAGGAGCCTGCGGTTGTTGCATTTTTACTTTCTAAATTACAACTGGGTGGGCGTTGAATATGGGAGAGGCTGGTGCCTTGGGCAGTGGCCTTGGCAACAGATCAGCCCCAGCCCCATCCCCTCATCCTCTCTGGACATCTCCTCTACCATCTCCAAGGTTGAAGGCACTGCTCTTTCTTCCCCCTCCCACATGGCCTCCTGCAGTGTGGATTTTCCTTCTGCCTCCTCCCTCTCTGCTATTAATGTATCTTCCAAGACCACAACCTACCTTCTCAAAATTGTCTTTCTTTCTTAAGGGCATCCCATAGGTCATTGCCCAGCTCCTCCAAGCAATGCTGAAGTGTGTCTCTCTTCTGCCAAAGTCTCTCTTGCTCCTTGATAACCCTTTCCACTATCTCAAGAAACAAAGATCCCACAATCCTGGCTGCTACACAGCCACTCAGGGTCTCTAAGCCATCTTCTATCTCATGAAGGGCTAATTCCACCGCTACTGTTGTCCCCACCTTTCCCCAATTCTGGGGAAGGCCCCACCCCTCTAGGAGGTGCTGTATCCTAGACCAATTCCACACTAGGGGCTCTCCAGTTGGAAGCACCACTGATAGGGGGCTTCCGAGTAAAGCCACACACGCCAACACAGCAGCCATTGGGGCCTCCCCACCATCTACAGGGAGAGTTCCAGGTATCTCCCTACATCTCTACGGGCAGCCCGCCCAAGGGTCACACCCACGAAGGCAAATATTGGGTTCAGAGATCCTGCCAACTACTGCCAGATGTAACTCTGGGGGGAAAATATTTTCCTAGCCTGGGGCAAATTACCTTTGAAACTGTAATCAGTCAAAGGGAGAAATAAAGTGGGAGAAATCCATTTATTCCCTACAAGCAGTCGTCCATTTCTGCTCGCCTATGTCTCTCATGACCCAGCTATAAAGAGACCCCAGGCAACCTGTTGGGTCCAGATATGTCCTGGCTCCCCTTTGTAATTACCTGTTTATATGGAGATGGACTAGTTCTCTCCACTCCTTGGAAACACCTATTGATACAGAGATTCACTAAGATCAGGCAATAGATGCTGGAAATATTGCAATTTTACCTACATACATATTGGAAGAAATTGGGTCTAAATTTAATCCCACATTCCAACCAATAGAATTTTTTGACATTCCTAGTTTATAATGAGATAATAGCTCTTTACCATTTTCTTGAATACTTATACTAACAAGGTAATCTCCTCTCATAAAAGTAATCCATTATATTATACGACATGTCTAATATTTGGGAGGACCTTCTTTATTTTAAGCAGAGAACTTCTTCCTAAGCTATGGACATTTGTTTCTGGTTCTTTCTGTGTGAGCAATATAGAAAAATTTAATTATTTAATTCATCTTCTTCTTGATAGCCCTTCAGATAGCAGAAAGCAGCAAGCATTTTCTTTTCAGGAGATTTGGAGCAGAAATATAATGAGTTCCAGGTAAAAAGTGATGTATGAGAACATAATCTATACTTTAAATTTCCTAATGAATTTTCCCTTGAAACAATACACATATCTAAACTGTTCTACTATTTTCTATACATGTGTTTTTCTCTTCTGACCTTGTTTTACTATAATGTAAAAGAAATAATCAGGACAATAAATGTGTACAGAAAAAAAGCAGGTTATGAATTATTTTTTTGTAAGTTAAAATAGAAAAGATACTTGCCTATCAAAATGTCTCCTCAAAGTTATTTGTTTTAAAGTGGCTTATTTTGAGAAAGTAAGGGAGATTATTGGACATATGGTCAGTGTTCAGTACATTATGAGTGACTTTGGTATGGTAGATAGGATAAATGATCATCAAATATGCTCATGTCCTAATTCCCTAAACCTGTGAATATGTTAGGTTACATGGCAAAGTGGAATTAAGTTAGTAGATTTAAAGTTGCTAATAAGCTGATCTTAAGATAGGGCGATTGTCCTGAATTATTGAAGGGGGTTCAATATAATCACAAGTGTCTTTGAAGTTGGAAGAGGAAGCAGTAGAAGAAATCATAGTCATCTGATGTGAGGACTTGACATGGTGTCCCTGGCTTTGAAGATGGATGATATTGGCCCACAAACACAGAATATAAACGGCCTTTAGAAGCTGGGAAAGGCAATGGAAGAAGACATCTGTTAACACCTTCATTTTACCCTAGTGAGACCTGTGTCAAACTTTTGTCCTACAGGTCTCTGAGATAACAGATTTATATTGTCAGTAAATTTGTGCTAATTTGTTATAGCACCAATAGGAAACTAACACATGTTAATTTTTTAATAGAAAACTAACATACTTAATTGGGTCTGGATTCTCCCAAACTTAACTCATAACTTTCCTGTGTACATGATATTATTCTCCTCCTTTCATAAACAAGACATTATTTCAGATTGCTTATGTTACTTTTTAGATCATCTCCTATTGATCCTCTTTATTCCTGTTCCACCTTTATCTTCTAGGTGTAGCTAACATTATTTCTCATCTGGACTCCTAAATGATCCACCTGCATCTACTCTGGACTCTCTTTATTCTATTTTCCATATTTTAGCCAGAGTCATTTTAGAGTGTCAGCTTCACCACATCACACCTCTGTCTAACAGTTTCTGTTGCCCTTAAGATCAAGACAGAATTCTTCCAAGTGCCAGGTACTGTCCTAGTTTGCTAAAATATTTCAGTAGCCCTACTAGCAAGTGAAACATCCCCTTCTCCATATTGTTTAGAACAATATTAATCTTAATCACCATTTTTTTTAACTCAAGATCATAAATAATAGGAATCATGACCTTGAAAACATAAACAGTATGGGATGAAGGTTTCCAAGTTTTTCTTCCCAGTTTTCTCCTCCAGTATTGTCAGAAAGTGTTTGTCGTTTTGGATTGGTTGAGGAAGAGGAAGTAGTCTCCACTTGGGAAAGAGTTGGGGGAGGGTTAATGTAGGCTCGAAGATGTGTTCGAAATGAAGTCAGATCTGATTTCTCCTGAGGTCAGGTTACCTACTCTAAGATTGTAGCTTTATCCATATAAATAATTTTGCATATTTTCTACAGTTAAATTGATGTCATTTTACTTGATGGCACTGATGCCAGTTGCCATTTTAATTGAACTTCAAATATGAACTTGTTTTGCATTCTCTGTCTAGTTGAGATGTTAATGTACTGATGTACCTATGACATTAGAAAGCCATTATTGGTTAAATCAGTTGTCATACACATCAGCCAGTAGAAATTCAGTGGGAAAAAAATTTTCCTATCCACTGTTTTGAAATTGTAACAATTTTTTTCAAAGATTTCAGTAGCATTTGTGCAATAAATTCTCAACATTATTAAGTTCCTGTTTTGTAAATTTATAACACCATATTTAATCCTCTTAAGTTTCTGCTGTTTAGTACTCCTTTTTATTGATTGATTAGAACTTAGAAAGATTAAGCTAAACTGTAAAATCCCTAGGGTTTTGAATAGGGTACTTCTGTCTCTAATGTCTGTACTCTTTCTTCAACATTAATGGTTTCCAAAGTGTGGTTACCACACCAGTGGCATCAGAATCACTTGAGAACTTGTTAGAAATGCAAATTCTTGGCCTCCACCCCAGATCTACTTAAAGAGAAACTCTGAGGAGTTCAGCAATAGATACTCTGTTATGGCTTCCACATGATGCTGGTGCACACTAAATACTGAAAACCACGTAATACCTCTAATAATCTATAGATATGACAAGGAAGTCACATCTTTCTTATTCTTCTTTGACTAATTTTTAGCCATTAAAGCAGCATAAGTAAATAATTCAAGGTTTTATTCCAACTTACTAAGCAAGAGATAACAGACTTAACAATTAGCCTGCTCAGTTATATATAGGGTAGCATATAATTAAATGGTTCAAATGTCTAAAAATTAATTGAATGTTCTTGTTGTAAAATATATTTAACTTTGATGTCCTGTGCTGAAAGTTTTATTTTATTTCACTGGGGAAGTTTAATGATTCTCCAGTTCTCAGGTTGGATCTCCAAGGAAAGAAACATATAACAAGTTTACACTTGGAGGAAACTTCTCTTGCTTTCTGTGGGAGCAGAGCAGTTCTTCTTACACATTTGCTCTACTCTCCTTGAAAAGGACAAGCTAACCCTGAAGGCTTTTGAAGTCCATGGAGTGGAGACTTGTTAGCAATTAGTAACAGGTGAAGAAACTGCATTCCCTGGCTTTTGGCATGCTGATCATGAATTGATTTGATCGCCTTGCTTTATTATATTGTTATTTGAAGGCAACTATTGCTTAGGAGGAAATACATTCTATGTTCTAAAAGCAATTCGAAATGAGCTTTTGGGACGCAGTTTGTTTTTATATTAGAGATGAATTCTGTTTGATTCTGGAGAATACATGTTGCTACTTAGATATTAAGTTTCAGTGAGTACATATTTACTAAAATTCTTATGGGAGTTGTGGGAGTAAGGCAATAACAGTTCACAGAGGAAATCCTGAAATGTGGTCCCAGTTGCTCTTACCATTAGCCAACACTTCCTAATTCAGTTGTTTGAAGGGAAACATGAATTGCAATAGATAATTCTCATATGAAGATAATCTCATTCAAGTCGCCTAGCCCCTAAATATAGTCACTGAAAATATGCTTAAGTGTTATTCTCCTGCAGGCTGATCCAGGGATGAAAAGAGTTAACAGTGAAAACACTGAAGAAGATTTAAATTGGCAATGCTGGATATATGAGTTGGACACTTGCCCAGGGTCCAGTAATCCCCCTGTTCCAACATGGTTAGAACTTGTTGATAACCAAAAGTGGTTAGTAGAACCTTTCTCAGGGAGTATTGTTCTGTCCAACCTATGTGGGAATGGCCCCTGCTACTGATGTTTGAAAACTATTACTTGCCTTTAAATAGCTATGATTTAGCGAGCTACCACTCAGGCACTAATGTATTTCAGCATGTGAAAACATACGGCTCACCATATAAGGTAAGTTAATATATGTAATTGGGAATACTACAAGTTGAATTCTTTGGAGGAAAAGTGGATTACAAATTGAATACATTAATAATATTGCTAGTTTTCTCATGACATAAAGAATAGAGCCAAGGGATAAAATGCATCTGTAGCTTTTGCAACTCAAGAGATGTTTTCATATCTTAGATAATAAATACTTGCAGCAGGTATTAGCTTATAACTGAAAGTACATGCTGAGACACCCCGCACCACACACATACCCAGAGAGTTTTTATTCTGACATGCTGAATTGCCCTGGGGTTGGTGGTAGCTTAATAAAAATGTGAGTGTTCAGTATGGAGCTGTTAAGTTATTTATTCTTCTTCTGATGCTGCATGCATGAACTGCCACTGTTTGATGAATCACTGAAGAGAACGGGAGCTGACAACTCTTCCTTTAGCGGCTGGTCACACTGACAGCGTCAATAGGAAAACACATCATGGGTTCTAAAATGCCACATTTTCACCATTTACCCTGAATAAGACATGAAGCTCTTTAAGGAAAGCAGTAGTATGTTATCATTAAGGGCCAGCTGACAGAGAGGCGAATATGCTTTGAACTCTCTCAAGTCATCATTCTTAATTTCTTCTTTCCTTCCATGGAAGGGCCACCCACACAGGCTCTGGGCAAGGCAGGGACTATTGCATCTTTTAAAATTGCATTGATAGATTGGTCTCATCAACACCCATCCTGGCTCCTGCCCATGGGGAGAGACTCCCATTCTCATTAGGGTCCCATACTGTCTGAAGCTAACATTGTTCTCATGCAAATAGAATGACACAGGAGATAAGTGCCATGAAAATTCAATTTCCCCCCACCATCATTACCCTTTTTCTTTTAGTTATTCCCACTTCAATCTGCAGGAGGTAATGTGTGCAATCTGCTGGTACTTCTGAGGGATGATTACTACATTTTAGTAATGAATTTCCCAGCTATTGCACTAGGGGGTGTTTTAGCAGGTTCCCTGGTTGTCCTAATGTGGACTTGGCAGCAGTCCTTGAACAGTTCTCCCGCAGTAGATTTTCACTATGGTGAACGCCTGGTTAACAGAACTTGTTTCTAATGCTTTCCCTTTGTTAGTTATCAATGGCACCTGTGAAGTAGAGCAAGTGATTGATTTAATGTCTGAAAAATAAAAATAAATTCTGCCTACTTGTCAAAATAGAAGGATAAAAACTCCTATCAAAAGATGCATAGTTATATTTTCTTGTAGTCTATGGCCAAACTTGGATAATTTAATAAGAATGTGAAATTCAGATAGCTCATATAAATACAGTGAACCCTTGAACAGCTTGGGGGTTAGTGGTGGCTGAATGGCCCTGCACAGATGAAAATCTGCATGTAACTTTTGACTCACCCCAAATTTAAGTACTTATAGCCTATTGTTGACCAGAAGCCTGACCAATAACATAAACAGTCAGTTAACACATATTATATATATATATTATACATATGCTGTATTTTTATGATAAAGTAAGCTAGCAAAAGAAAATATTTCTTTAAATTGTCTCAAACCTCTGAAAAATTTTCTGGTATATTTATTGAAAAAACTGTGTATAAGCAGACTCACATAGTTCAACCTTATAGTTTTTCAAAGGTCAACTGTATTTTGAAATTATGAAATTGTGTAAGTTAAATAAATCATGTTTTAGCATTATGGAGAATTCCTACTCAGTGTCAGCTAAAAACAGAGAGAACTGAGGGAGTCCTGTCCTTATATTTTAAGTTTCCTCAACAATGGGATTAAATATGTAAACATTTTATTGCCAGTGATAGGTCATGTTATAGTGATTCTCTGTTTCTTCTGGGAGTTCATCTGGGAGTTAGCTGTAAGAAAAAAAAAAAAGAAAACAGAGAGCAAATACAGAGAAAAATGTGAATTTACTAGAGATAACAGATTTGTGTATGTGTGTCTGTTCACCTCAAACACAGAATGTGACTTATACATCTGGAAGTTAGCTGTAAGAAAAAAAAATGTCTTCATTAGTCTGGGAGTTAGCTGTAATAAAAAAAGAAAAGAGAAAATACAGAGAAAAATCTGTATTAGAGATAACAGATTTGTACATGTGTGTCTGTTCACCTCAAACTTTGAATTATACTTTTTCTGATGATTAATATCCTAGTAGTAATTTTGGAATACACATTATTTTTTAAAGTTAAAGTATAGTAAGTATAGTTAATATACTATTATACATTGGTTTTGAGTATACAACACAGTGGCTCAACAGTTACCCGTGTTATTAAATCCTCACCCCCACTAGTGCAGTTTCTATCTGTCAGCACAGGAAGATGGTACAGAATCATTGGCTATATTCTCCATGATGTACTACCATCCCTGTGACTGACTTATGATTGGGAACACTTTTCAATGTATTTTATAAAAGAAAACTTATTCATTACTATATTTACAGAAAAATTATTTATTTCCTAATAATTAGCTTTACTTTCCCAGTGATTAGGAAAAGCCCTTTACCTAGTAGCATTTTATATGTGAAGAGGACTAAAAGTTTTCAAAAATTTTAACCCTTCTTATTTGAAAAAATATTGACAGTTATTGTATAAACTTATTTATTATTATTGTTATTGTATAAAGCTCATCTTGGAAAATTCTTTTTCTTAAAACTGTGAAGCTGTGTTTGTAGAGGAAATGTATTTATGTTATCTATTAACAAAATCTTGAGATATTTTCACTAAATTAATACACTGGATGCACTAGCCATTTATTTTATTACTTAAATATACTTATTTAATAACACATCCCCAAAAGTTGAAGATATTGATACAATGAAAAATAAAAAGACAGGTAAAGTTATTTATTTACTTGAATTATTTCATTTTATAAACTGATATATATATATATATATATATATATATACACATACACACATACACACGTACATATATAGTTCAGTAATTAGGATGAAACTGTTCAGAATATCTATGGAGCATACCATGAAGCTCAGATGTGAATAGTTGCCAACACATGGTACAGAAACTTGTGTTTGAACTACAGTTTTAGTACTGCTACTTCAAGTTAGACACTGAGCATATAATTACTGCATTTTTGGCATGTAATTACACAGGAGTTATAGTTTATATTGACCTTGAGAAATACAGATACTGTAATTTCAAACTAAAAAAATAGAACTTGAATGTGAAATTGTATGTTGATTTTGAACACCTTATATTGTGAGTTTGGTCTCATGATGAATAATTTATTACTGTGATAATTCCCCAATTTCCTATTAGACTAGGAATTAGAATATGTCAAGTGTTATTAAAGCATCCTTTATGACTGAATGGTTAACTGGTTACACAGTAGGTAAAAGGAGGAGTTCTCCAGTGGTTTGGAAGAAGCTGCTGATAGGAGCCCTCCCTCCTAGTAAGTTTCATGGCTCTCAACTTCTCAGAGAGTGCCTGACTGCCTAGGACATCTTGGTCCTAGGGGGTTTTAGTTGTTTGTTTAGATATTGAGAAAAACACATTATGACCATAATAATAATTCTGTACTTGGAATTAGATTATTGTATCTGCAACACAAAGTTCCATCTTCCATAAAATACAACCACAGTACCATTTTTATGATACTTCATTTGCATATGAAGCCAGAACTATCCAAATATAAGCTTCATTTGACTGTGGTGCCACTATGTGAATTATAATATTTAATATTCATGGCGACCACTCTTCAAGTAATGTTTCAACTCTTTATTAAAGACAAGTGTGAATAAACAGACTTTAGTTGATTTTAAAAGTAAGGTCAAAAGATTAAAAATTATTTTCTATTTCAGAGTAATATATCACCCTCTTACACTTTTGCATAGCATGACAAAAGTCAAGTAGTTGAACTTTATTTGGATAATCATTCTGTAGCAGTTTTAAAAAATTTTATGAAATATAATCCAAAGATATTTTGTTTTGGCTTCTCTTAAAAAAACATTTAGAAATAAAAAAATTTAATTTAAAGAATCATAAGTCATCTTTAATTCACCCCCACATATTTTCTGAAAGTATACTTTCTTCTCTTTCTTATGGCCAACAGCCATCATTCAGTTTCCCTTATTTAGTTCTACCCTTTTCTTCTTTCTTGCCCAATTCTCTGCTGTCTTTTTTTCTTTACTGAAAAATGTAGTTTCTTTTCTGAACAAGAATATTGCATGTAATTGTCAAATGAGTAACTTCATCCAAATTACATACAAAGTCATGGTCTGAAAATAATGCAGGAACAGAACTTGTGTTGTTACTAGTAATGCATTTATAAAACAATGTCTTTCTAAAGGAGGTATAGATTTATTTCATCTCTTCTCAGATTCAGTGTGTAAAAATGTGGGAGTTAGACTCATCAAATTTTAACTTGCAACATTTGCAAATTTTCTTAAGTCATAGTTCTCCAGTGTTAAAAAATAGGGCATATGCTATGCTGATGGACAGTGACTGCAATGGGGTGTGTGGGGGGGACTTGATAATATGGATGACTGTAGTAACCACAATGTTTTTCATGTGAAACCTTTATAAGTGTATATCAGTGATACCTTAATAAAAAAAAAAAGGACATATGCAGAACGCATACTCTGTGAAGCATAATTGCTATAAAGAAAAAAATAAACTTAATAAATATCATGTCCATACAAATAATGACACAATATATATTTGTACTGTATTTTTTTATTTTCACAGTTTAAGTTTTGAAATTATTGGATGCTTTAAATACATAATTCTGATTGGAAAATGGCTATTAAAATAATACATGGCTTAATAAATACTGAACTTACACATTTAGATAACCTCCATCCCATGAATATTAAGGTATTATGTTAGGAAAAAAGCTACTGTGGTTTTCTGCATTTAATTAAAGTTCAAGGAGATAAACAAGTGTTTTCGATAGGTGCAATCCAAGAAGTACCATCTAAACAAGTGTTTTCGATAGGTACAATCCAAGAAATACCATCTTATAGATGCCAAGTTTCTTAATGAATTCTTGAAACATTGCTAATGGAAACAGTAAAGACCTGCTTGTGTGTTACTCTCTCCCTGATTAAAAGCAATATGACATGGAACATTAAAAACAATCTCCCTCCTATATGAATTAAATAACTTATCCTTTTATAGCTATGCATTTCCCTTTTCTTCTAATAAGCCTGCAAATGATTTAAAAACATTGGACCAGGAGGCAGAGGGGATAGACACTAGAGATTGGGAGACAAAGTCCTCCAGTTTAGGACTTAAGAATATTATTTTGGAGAATTCAATAAAGTTGGTATTACAAATTTTGCCTCTTTTGAATCTACACATTTCTATATTGCATTTCTTGATGTCAGTGATGTCTACCAGCTTTGAAAATATGTATAATTAAGATATTCTTCTTGCCTTTTAAACAAGCTATAAGAATAAAAAGCCTAAACACAGATTTTACAAATATTACTTTATTATACAAATCATTCACAGATATATATGAATGAGAGTTAATTATCACTAAAAGGCAGAGATCTAGCTGATTCTGACAGTAGTCCTGCTAATTATTAAACTGTTAATTTAGAGATTCCAATAATCCAGTGATATACATTGTGTTTCAGGCCATTCATTTCACAATACTGTATATTTTGCTTTTTATTTATTTATTTTTTAAGTGAAGTATTGTTGGTATACAGTCTTATATTGACTTCAAGTATACAAAACAGTTGTTCAACAGTTACCCACATTATTAAATCCTCACCCCAACTAGTGCAATTACTATCTGTCAACATAGGAAGATGTTACAGAATCATTACCTACATTCTCCATGCTGTAACACCAGCTTATATTATAATTGAGAATTTTTGTGCCCCTTTATCCCCCTCACCCTTCCCACCCCATCCCATGGTAACCACCCCTCCCCCATGTTAACCACCAGTCCCTTCTCAGTGTCTATGAGCCAACTGCTATTTTGTTCATTTTGTTTTGTTTTTAGATTCCACAAATAAGTGAAATCATATGGTATTTGTCTTTTTCCACCTGGCTTATTTCACTGAGCATAATACCCTCTAGGTCCATCTGTGTGTTGCAAATGGCAGGATTTCATTTTTTTTATGGCTGAATGATACTCCATTCTGTATATGTGCCACATCTTCTTTATCCATTCATCTATTGATGGACATTTAGGTTGCTTCCATATCTTGGCTATTGTAAATAATGCAGCAATAAACATAGGGATGCATATATCTTTTCAAATCAGGGATTTTGTGGTTTTTTTTGGATAAATTCCTAGGAGTGGGATTAATTACTGGGTCAAATGTTATTTCTGTTTTTAGTTTTTTGAGGAAGCTTCATAGTGCTTTCCACAGTGGCTGCACCAATTGATATTCCCACCAACAGTGTAGGAGGATTCCCGTTTCTCTGTATCCTCACCAGCATTTGTTGTTCCTTGTCTTTTGTATAGTGGCCATTCTAACTTGTGAGGTGATATCTGCTTGTGGTTTTGATTTGCATTTCCTTGATGATTAGTGATATGGAGCATCTTTTCATGTGTCTGTTTGCCATCAGTATTTCTTCTTTGGAAAAATGTCTGTTCAGATCCTCTGCCCATATTTTGGGTGTTAACCCCTTATCAGATTAATCATTTATGAATGTATTCTCCCATACTGTAGGATGTCTTTTTTTTTGTTGTTATTGATCATGTCCTTTGCTGTACAGAAGCTTCTTTTCAGTTTGATGTAGTCCCACTCGTTCATTGTTGATTTTGTTTTCCTTGCCTGAGGAAATGTGTTAAAAAAAAATTGCTCATGCTTATGTTCAAGAAATTTTTGCCTGTTTTCTTCTAAAAGTTTCATGTCTTACATTTAGGTTTTTAAACCCACAGTGCTCTATCTTTTAAAACTTAATCACAGAGGTCAGCTGTACTTGCTGGCATTTTTGTAGGGTTCTTCTGCTCTTTTCTTTCATAGCACCCTGACATTTTGCAGTATAGTATTTATCATAATTTGAAATCATACCTGCATGTTCATTTATTTAAAATCTGTTTTCTCACCTTGACTGACTGCTAAGTTTGGTTCGACAACTTAAACCTAATACTTATACATGGTGCAGAGCACATATTAAGAGTTCAAGAAAATTATGTTAAATTTGCATGGCTTATAATAGTGTCCATAGCTTACTATTAGTTTAAAAAAAATAAATGTATGTTTTAAATTTATTTCTGGCATAGCCAGAAATGGTTTTTCTTGAAGAATGGATGGATAGCTAGATAGACATACACATAGACAAATACAGACACACATACATATTCACTGGCACACAGTTCTTTTTTCAAGATGAATATATTTGAATCCACTAGATATCCCATCAATTCCCCACTGCACAGAGATAGTCTGATAAAGAGAACCCACTCTAATATAGAAACATATATAAATAAAATAGTATGTGGATGTCAGTATTCCTGGTTGTGATATCGTACTATAGCTTTACAAGGTGTGACGATTGGTGGATACTAAGGAAATGGTACATAGCATCTCTCTGTATTATTTCTTATAACTACATATGAATCTACATTTATTTAAAAAGTTTAATAAAGAATAGTATATGGAATTTGTGTAAGAAAATTACCAGATGTAGAAAATGAAAACTAAGACTCTTTTTATTATTATATTTATTATTTTATTAACTAATAATAAGACATTGTGTATCCATAATTTGCACATTTAAAGAACTGGGCTAGAATAGTAGAAATTTAGAAAATCAGTGATACCTGTTAATATGTTCATGAGTATGCCATATTTCCTGATTTCTATATTTTTTTGTAAATTTTAATTGAAGTGTAATATATATAAAAAAAATTAAAAGAAAAAAGTCAGCCTGATGAATTTTTAGAAACTGAAAAAAACCTGTGTAACCAGCACCCAAATCAATATTTAGACTAAAAAACCTCTCACATGACTTCTGACTCCATGGACTGAATTTTCTTTTATCCTCACTTTTCTGTTTTGAAAAATTTCAACATACAGAAAAGTTCAAAGAGTAGTATATAAGCAATCATTACCCTTTACCAAGATGTAGTATATGTTAATATTTTGCCAAAGTATCCTTATCTCTTCCTCTGTACATACACATACCATTTGAAAACTACTTTCAGATGGTGACACTTCACCACTCAGTACTCCAGCATGTATCTCCTTGGAACAAGAACATTCTTCTACATAATCTCAATAAAATTTTCACAGTCTGAAAATTTAATACTGACACAATACCATTATTTAATAAAAATTCCATAACCAAATATCTTCAACTGTTCTGATAACATCCATTATCATTTATTTTTGGCACAAAACAGTGCTGTTAGTTTTATGTCCCTTTACTCTCCCTCTTTTTTATTCTGAAAGTTTTCCAGCATTTTCTTTTTTCATCTTTCATGAAACAGAAATTTTTAAAAAGTGCATGTTTTATACAAAGATGTCTTACATTTATTTATGTCACACAGAAAAAGTTATAGATTTTTTACTCCTTAATACTTATGACTTTTTTTTTCCTTTCTTTTTCTAGTGGTGTTCAGCATCTGGCTTATATTAGGTAATAAATAGGTGACCTACTGATAAGTTCATTGTATCTCCAGGTAGGAAAACCTGTGTTCCAACCCTGTTACAAACTATATGAACTTAGGTAAATATGTTGGCTTCTTCAGAACTTAAATGTCTCATCTTTGAAATGAATTGATTAGATTGATAAAATTATATTATGTTTATTTAAACATTATATTTGACCATGATATTATATTTGAGAGTAGTATTACTATCACAGAATAAATAATTATATCAATACTTTACCATCTACTACTATGGGTGGGGTAACAATTAATCCTCTAATCTTATGAATGTTATTCATGGTTACCAAAATTTTTCCAACATTCTGTATTGAATTTATACTATAAAAATTCTATACTCCTTGTCTAATTTAAATTTCTAAGCTGTTAAACCAGTTTTTGAAGAGCTGGCTGGACTCAATGCCAAGTATTTTCTGTCTGTCCTATCTCATTTCCTACTTGGTACCTTTTCTTCTTTCCTTGAATTCTAAGCATAAGAAAGGTTCTGGAGTGGCAGTTATTTTGCTATGTATTTTATTTCATAAATATATAAATGTTCTTCTATACTCTTCAAAAATCACTCAATTTTCTGTGTTAAGTTTAGACCTTAGTTACATAAAATTTTAGAACACATTTTATCTTGTAGAGTACATTAACATTGTTACAATGGTGGATACATTTAAAAAAAAACGTGATGTCTTAGCCTTTCGATCTTGTCATTCACGTCACAATTTTGTCGTATTTTCTGGAATGTCCTATGCCACTTCCATCAGAATTATTGGATTATGGAACCTTCTCTCTAATTGTCTGCCAAGAGGGGTGACATGATGTTTCTCTGCTGCATCAACTTTATTGTTCCCTATAAAATATTAACATGGCAAAACTTTGAGCTTGTAAATGAGAGACTTGTCTTTATCTTGATCAGAAAAATGAGATTTGTAATTCAAATGACAAAAGGAAATGAACTTAATGCTCACCCTGGAAGAAGTGTTGTAATGTGCCAATTTGAATTTCATAGGGTTGATTCTAAACATCCTCATTAAAGTATTGATTGTGTCCATTTAGTAAAGCTCAGGCTGTAGTGAACTCCCCAGTGGCTTGGCATTCCATCGTTATACCTGGGTCTCTGCAACAATAAACCTTTCAGGCATTCTGCTTAACATACCTCCTGCACTCAGATACATTATATAGTCAATGGCAAAATGGCTGTGTAACCACTATAGTTCTTAGCCCTGTTGTTAGTCTGGTTTTTATGAAATCTTACTGTGAAAGAAACACCCTGGCTATGTACAGTTAAAAGGAATGTTATGTGATCCTTCTTTTTATGGAATTATCTGACCTCCATGGGAAGTATTTGTCTACTCAAATACATTTGTGAAGTTATAGCTTTAAAAATCAGCAGGAACAATAGGAAATACAAAGTTGACTTCAAAATTTTGGTCTTTTTTCATTTCTTTCATTCACTCTAGAAACCCAGACAATGGAGCTGTTGGACCTGACTCCATTCCTCATACTTATTCTCATAGTAATGTGTTTCAATAATCTTATAATTATTTTTTACTTGCATGTCCTCTCATTAGAATGTTTTTCCATCTATAGCAGATACCATCCAGTTTAACTTTTTGCCCTAGTACCTAGTTAACTGCATAACCCAGGATAGGAAATTTAAAACAAATAAAAAGTCTGCTCAATCAGGGAATGTTTTCATTATTGAATGAACAAATTTGTCCAATTTCAGCCTCCCAAAGGTTCCCTTTGCTTCCTGCCACATGGAGTCCTGCCTGTGTCATTTTGAATAACTCCAGAGTCCATCTCAGTGAAGGATAAGATTGGTGCTGGCGTGGGAAAAGTTTACCTCTCTCGTGTGCAGGTGTTTTCTCCCAGGTTCAGATAATTGTTTATGTGTGAGGGTTTTGTCTTTAAATGCAACAGGAAATGGGGAGCAACTGTGATTCAGTTTCCAGCGTTCAAAGGTGAAGACAAGATGCACGGACTAAGGATTTTCACTCCTTCCATTTGTATAATGTTCTCACAATAGCTATACAGATACAAACAGAAAACATTCAGGTTCCAGCTTCTAAAAAATGTGAATATATAAAGTATATGTTGCTGTTCCTTGAGCTTATGAACGAATCATTAAGCTATGTTATAGGTAAAGTGTTTTTAACACTCTGTTAGTTTAAAAAAACCTCACTGGGATACTGGAATTTTTTTTAAGTGTTCGTAGTGTAAAGTTTTAAATACCTGTGACCAAAATAGCTTTCTGGTTTTTTTTTGCCATGACCCTTACTAGGTACCAGAATTGTATTTAATTCCCAGGAAGAATGTTTCTATTAATATTAATTAACATTTCTTATGCTAAGTATAATTCAATATATAGAATTTTGTAAATATTGTTTCTGAAAATTACTTTGCTACCTGCAAGTCAAACCTACTTATCTTGTACTATTTCAGTGAAAACTTTTCTCTCTATCTATGACTGACTGCTTAAACTAGACACCTGCTTTGATGTTGCCTTTCTTTTTCATCCTAAAGATAAAGGTCACTGAGAAGGTAGTTTGTGAGTTAAAAGTGTTCCCAAAGGTTGGAGATTACAAGGGAAATAGACACAGTTCCCCACAAAGGGAACAAGAGTTGAGCAGGGGCCTCCCCACTGTGGTCCTCCGGGAGGCTCCGGGGGGTGGGGTGGGATCTGACAGTTGTTGGGCTTCCCTTGACTGGTTTCTTCCTTTGTATCTAATTCTGGTCCGGAAATAGAGTAGCACATCATGCTCCCAGGCTGACCCCAGGGAAGCTTCATAAATCAGTAAGTGAGTATTCCAGCATGATCCTTTAGCCACTGCCTTTCCTCTAGAGCTGACACCTATCACCTTTTAAAGAGCATACACATTCTGTCACTGTAATTGAATCCTGTCCTTTTTTTATCCACTCTTATATTCTGCCTAGGTAGTGTTATCTGGGTGGCTGCCCATATACTATTAAATCATTGTCATTATGGACTTGGCAGCTTTTTACTTATGCCTAAAAACTTGGAATTTCCCTACAGTCATTGGGTACACAACTAAAAACAATCCAAAATACATTTCCTCTGTAAATGAAAATAAGTATAAAAATATAGGAAGACAGACCTGATTACATGTATTTGTAATCAATGCAAAATATTGTACTTAATGCTCTTATAACTGATGCTATAGAGAGCATTCTGTATTATCAGGATCCTTAAGAATCTGTGATTTAGGGGGAAGGGCTTTGAACATCTTCAGGTTGTGACCATCACCATTAAGTCAGTAACCACTGTTTATTTGTTTCTATTAAAAATATGTATCTTCTCTGTGGCACACTTATCACTTTTCTAAAAAGTCATACCTGAATCACCTGTACTGTTATCTGCTTTTATTTTGTCCTAATATGGTTTATATGTAAATTGTATAGTAGAATCCCTTAACTTTTATAGAGGGGTTATGGAAAATGCTTGTAAAAACTTGGCAAATCACAAATCTACATGAGCGGAAATTTATGTCTCTCCAATGTTTGCATATGCATGGCATTAAAAATAAAATATCCAATACATATTAGGGATTTCTCTACTCCTGCCCAAATGAATGCTTTAAATCTAATTGTGAATTCTGGTGAAGCAAACAAGGACCAAAGGTGTCTGTAATTGTGGGGCTTTAAGTACAAAGTACAAGTAGAGGAGACTTAAAAGAGACAGAAGAAGTCAGTTTCCTATTGATTGGACAGTGTTGGAATAAATGTGTGGCTTCTGCCCTTAATGGAAGCTGATTGTTCAGGGATGTGCTGGCGAGACTGGTCGATTCTTGAGCTGTTGTTTACTGGGAAGGACAATATCAATTTTCCAGAGGAATGATTGGTGGGATGTCAAGGCTGTCACCCTTTTCTCTTCGTCACTGACAGACGGCCCAGTGACAATTACCAGTGATGGGACATTGCCTGCATTGGCATATACACTAGAGGATATAACTGGCAAACAACAAAAAAAGCAGAGTACTCCTGTAAAAAAGATATAATCAGCACTTGTCAGCATGGCTTACATATATGATGGGCCACAGCATATTGCCTTTGCTGCTGATAAAACATGGAGTCTGCTCTATCTGACATAGAAAATTAATCATGGAATATTTTTTGGGGGGGATAACATTAGTTGTAATTATTTCTATTTGAGAGTATCAGAACAAAAATATTTTCTCTTACGTATTTTTGTCTAATTAAAATAGACTTTGGAGAATTCAAATGGGCTTGAAAGTAGATATTTTTATTCTTTACAGAAATGATGACATTTGTAGTATGTTTTCTCATGAGTTAGTATAACTTTTATGACTTTTCCTCCTGGGCTCACGTTTTTGGCCGGAGTCCAAATGCACAACTAATGAATTGCATTAAGAGGTATCAAAATGAGACACTAAACTCCAGCCTTTTGGCATAAATGTGTTATTTAAATTGCAGATTATGTTCTGGGCAGGGTGGGTAGTATATTTGCACACCTTGTCTATTTTCTACAGAAGTTTGCCCATCAGTCTCATGTTTCCTATTTCTTTCCATTCTATTGTTTAATAATCTCAAATAAGTTTAAAGAAAAAGAGCAGTATTTTCAATACCTACCTTCAGTTGAAGAGCAGGTAGCTTACCTGGAGTATCAGGATTGCCAGTCAGCTATATTTCTTTCTCAGCCAGAGACTTCTTTGTAAATTAATTCATAAGTGTCACTTAATTAACCACATTCAGGCCATTTAGTAAATTTCCTATATTCTGCTGGAATTTTACTGTATGGAAAAATTCTCAATAAACTTTTATGTTATCAAACTTAACATGTACTTGTTTTGTAGGAATTATACAACTTCACCCTGGATTTTTGTAACATCAGAGTGAAAATATCTGTGTATATCTAAACAGATTTTTGTCTGCTTCCCAACAAGAAAAATAGACTGGGGATTCTTTCTAGGCTTATATTCAATTTTCTCATGAAAGAATTGGTTACTGTAAAGATGAAAGTATTTGGTATAGGATGTTAGTTTTCTACCATCTATGTGGCATTCATTGCTTACATTACATGCATTTCTCCTTTATGAGAAATATTTTTAAAATATAATTTATGTTACTAAAAGGAATATGTTTTTATTGTAGAATTTGGGCAAACATTAAAAATCACCTACCATTTAGATGAAGACACTGTTAACATAATCTTATTTGTCCATTTCGGCTTTTGTTTTAAGATTTTAAATGTTATATGTGTGTGTTCTTTTAAATGCTTTCAGTGAGGCTATTTTCTAGCTTGGTAAATACATGGCCAAGTCTATAGTTTTGGTATGTACAATTTATTTTATTTCAGTAGGTTACAATATTGTCAAGTGATTATGTGTGGAGGTTATTTCAGATTGGGTTTGTAAGATGCCATACAAAAGTTATCATTAATTTCCTTCCATAAACCACTGGGTAATTGATTTTCCATTGTGCTCATTAAAAATAGATACTTAGCTTTTCAGAAGATTGTCTCAGAAAACCAAGACAGAGCCCAGGTCCTCTGGGATGCCATCAACTGACCATTCCATCAGGCTCCTAGAATAGGAGGCCCTCCTACTTGTCAAAACCAAAGTATTTATCCCATTTCCCAGCAGATAAACATTTGCAAGGCAAATAATAAATTAGCCATTAATCAGAAGGTTGTTTGCATCTGATGAACTATGAATGGAGTGGAGATGTCAGGTAGATAGACAAGGTAAATCAACAAGGCAGAATCGATCTCTCAGGAGAGCCACCCATAATTTAGAAAGTGTTGCCCCATACATTTAAAGATTTTTGAAACTTAAGAACATTTTGTAAGTGAAAAAAAGCTATTTAGAGGAAGATAACAGGTCGATTTTAAGAACAGACAGCCAACTAACAATTTTTATATATTTAAGCCTTCCATATAATTATATATCATTTAGAAGTTTTATTTGAAAAATAACTGTCAAATATTTATTTTTAAAAGTTTTGTATATACTAATCATTTTTTTCTCAACCCCAGGAGAGTGGTTATATTTCATGAAAAGTTCCTATGCCCTTATGAGCAATTTGGCAAGTATATTATTTTAACAAGAAGAAGTTGTTATTTTGATATTTTAGCATTCCTTTTTTTCGTAATTGTGTTTGCCCCTTCACATGTATAATGTGCAGATTCACATTTGGAGTCTGAGAAGCTTTTCTTGGCTACACAATAATCATGTGATCTTGAGTAAGTTACTTAACCTTTAATGTAATGACCTCAATGCCCTCACTTGAAATCATGAAAGAAATGTACATATATCATCTAACACAGGCCTGGCACTATTAATTTTTTTTACATAGAGAATGTGTGTGTTATATAAATTTATTCTAAAGCTTTATTAATATTTAGCAATTCCAAAATATTTTGTAAGCACTTAACAATGCATAGTTTGTTTCTGAAGATATACATCTAAAGGGTTTCAAAAGTCCTAGTGGTTATAAAAAGACAATGTTATCTTCCCTGATTCTCTTGAGATTAGAAACTACAACCTTTATTTTCTTAGAACTGACCATAAGGGAAATTGCCTTTGATTCCAAATGCCTATCATCTGGCATACTCTATCTTCTCATAATGATATACAATGCCTTAGGCATCCTGAAAGTTAAATGTGTGGTATCTTGAACTTTCCACGTTTGTTACTCATTTATTTACCCAAAAGTATAAGAAAGAATGGAAGTAAGTGGAATAACCATAATCCTTAGTGCTGTTTTCCTAACTCTTCATTTCTCACTCACTCTTTTTTTATGAGTAAAATTCTATTCCCAAGCTAGGTCTCCTAGACTAGGGAGTTGATAAAGGAATGACACTTTTAACCAGATATTAACTGTGTCATGGCTATTACATCCCCATAGCTTTGCATGACTAAGAAAATCCTTTTGGGTCATGAATTTTAAATGAGGACTTGAGTGTTGATTAACTTTGCCTTAAGCATAGAGAACAATTAAAATGTTTTGAAATTTTAGCATATATAAACAACCCTGGCAAAGGATTTATACAATCCAGAAACTGTTATGTTAACCCCCGTTAACAGATTTAAATTGAAAAGCATTCAAGCCAACACATTTGAACTCAGGCTTCCACATTACTTGCTATTTTTTATGTTCTACATTTTTATTCATTCCTGTGTATCTCCCTTCCTTGCATACCACCTTTTTCTTTCACTCTTAGAAAATAACTTTAACCTGACTTTCATGAAAAAATATGGAGTTATTATATGTGAATTATTTCTGTTCCCTCTTGCTCATCTCAAGATTTCCCCAAGTCTTCATTCATCCTTTCCTCTTTGGTTCTGTTCTGATTCCCATGCCGCTCTTCACTGACTCTCCCTTGAAAGAGAAATATATCCAGTGGTCTTCCATGCCAAACACAGAACAATATAGGTAAATGAAAAAATTCTATACAGCTTCATAAAGGAAAGATAAGTTTAATTTTGGAAAGTGAAAAGACTTCATTAGGCAGTGGCATATGACAATATCCTTAAACACTAATATGTTTAAGCCCGTCATAACATAAATACTACTAACTGTTGTGAAATATTTTTTTAAACTGTAACTACTTTTAATAGGTCAGTCATACAATGAAATGCATTACATAATCTTCTTCATGGTTTGCATATACCTCATATATTTATTTCCACAACAGCCCTGAATAAGTTCTATTACTGTTATTCTTCAGATGTGAAAGTGAGTCAAAGAGAGGTTAAATAACTTGCCCAAAGTCATATATGTAGTAGTAACTGTTACAGCCAAAGTGTGTACTTACTTAGTTGACTCTAGAGTCTTTCCCTGACTACTATACTTATCACCTCTACACACAGTACTTGCACATATTATTAACTGTAAGACTGTTAGCTCTATAAGCTTTCCAAACCCAATTTCAGAATCAGTTGTTTCTTTGAGTATGGATCATCTAAATGGAAGTAGCATGAGATAGGAACAGAAATGTAGAATGGAACAATATTGCAAAGGTTCTTGAATTCTAGACTAGAGAACTCTGACTTTGTTTAGTGTACAATGAGTAGTCATCAAAAGTTTTGAACATGGGGTGACAGTGTTAGAGCTACATATTAGCAAATGTAGGATAAATCGAGGCCGGGAACATTGATACAATAGATAATCATTTGGAAGCTGTGGTAGCAGTGTGGGTGAGAAACCATGAAGCCTAAACCAGGAAGATGATAGGCAATGGAGAGGAGAGAGACGTTTGTCAGAGTGGTTTGGCTAGAATGTAGAGGATTTGCAAGCTGGAATAGTTACGGATGGATCAAAGGCAAGGGTGGAGAGAGATGATTCCGAGATGTTAAATCTGTGGCTGAGAAGATGGAGGAGCCATTAATGAAAACTGGAAAATCAGGAGGAAAATTTGTTTTGGGTATAGTACATGTTAAGTTTGATATATTAATGGGAAATCTAGATAAAGATTTGGAGATGTTATTCTAGAAGTAAAGAGAAAAGTCAGCGGCAGAAATATAATGTTGGAATCATCTAGTTAAAGGAAGTTGAAACTATGAGTAAACAGAATCATTAAAGAATAAAGTACAGAAAAGAGAGAGAGAGAGAAAAAAGCCAAGGAATTCACCAACAGAGACTCTTAACATTTAGGTAGCACGAGCAGGAGGAGATAATAGGAAAGGAGAGCTGTAAAGAGTCAAATGAATTTGTAAAGACACAAACAATGAAAGACAAGAGACTTCCAAGAAGTAGGAGGGGGTCATAATTCATAGATTTCATAGCTGAGAAAAGGATGTTACTTCACCAAGGTCCGTAAAGAAAGCCTTTTGCTTGTGATCATAATTGAGGACCTTGAGCAACCATAGACTTAGATTGCTTAAATATGAATGGGCCAATGAAAATGCCCAATAAAACAAATGTGTATATGACGTTTATGTGGACAAATTGTCCATATGAGTTACCTCCTGGGTATGTGTGGAAGAAATAATGTCTTTAGACTACTTGTTCATAAACACACAATCTCTAAATTTTAGGTTTCATAATTTATTATTTTGATTAAGTCTTCAAACATCTTTAAAATTATAATGGAAGTTAATAGGTAAATATGATTTGATGTACAATATTTATCTTATATTCAGCATTCTAGGAGTATATATCATTATAAAGTAAGACTGTAATTTACCTTTTTTCCACTTTATGAATTTGTTCTTTAACTCTGCTACCAAAAACTTGTGGCTCTTACTAGATCCACACTTGCTTAAACTTAAACAAAAAGATATTAGGTTAATGAGAATATGTTGCTGCATTTTCTTAGAAGTAAACTGGATTTTATTAACAATATATGACTCTAGTCTGTTCCATAGATCAGAGTGAATTTTGGTTCAGAAGTAGGACATCTTGTTTTGGTTAACCGTTATTTAATTTTATTATGTGAAAATTCAAACTTCAAGGTGGAGACTGTGGCCAAAGCCAGGAAATAAAAATACAAACTTGGCACTCTCTACGTGTCGAACAAAAACAACAAAAATGTTAGACTGTTTATTTACAAAGCATATCTTTAAATAACCTATAGGTAATTTGCTTTGTGAATTCATTAACTTTTTGGCTAAAAAAATATGGAAAAACATGTTCAAAGGGATGTCAATTGTAGCCACTGATTTTCTGTTTACCTCCAATTCACTTTGTTTTAAGACACTGGATACATCTCATTAATTAGAGTTGAAAAATATAAAAATACAGTCAAAATATTTTCCATTTTGTATTTTCACAAGATTTCAAGTCAACAACCTCTGAGGATTTTTTTTTTTCATTTAAACAGAGAAGTATGCTCTTCATCCTGACCTTTGGTTCTAAGAATCTGCTTCAAATACCAAATAACATTTTCATACTTCATACTTCATATTATTTTCTTGAAAGAGAATATGAATCATTCTGATTATCTTATTGTTGGTGATAGTTTTCAGTCTAGCTCTCCATTTTCCTGAATAATCATATATATTGAAAATTAGATTTTGTAACCAGAGTGAAAGTAAAATGTCACAAGCCCTACAAAGACCACTGGTGAATTAAGAAAAAATTTTCCTTCATATTTTCCAGTGGCTCAACATAAATAGCCTATATATGTGTATATATATGTACAAAAGAATTGTTGCATTTAGCAGTCCATACATCTGCAACTCCTTTGATGTTTTCTAATTCATTTATTCAGCCTATGTATATTGAATATCTGTTATGTACCCGGTAGTGTTTTAGGCTCAGGGACAGAGCAGTAGATAACAGAGACAAAGATTTGTCCTGATAGAGCTTCCATGTAAAAGGGATAGACAGAAGATAAACCTATAAACAACATGAAGTTTAACATCAGGTAGAGAGTAAAGACAACAAAAGAAGATAAGGAAAAATACTGTTGAAACCAGGGCAAGTTTAAGGCAGGGTAAATAGAGACAGCAGTGGGAGAAGGCAAGCCTTGCTGTTATCTCCTGCATGGTCCTTCAATATGGGCAATCACTATTTATCTTTCCCCTCTACTGATCATTTGTCAACTGGAGTTCCCAACATGCTCATTAGGATGTGATTTCAGGATACCTCAAAGCTTGGCCCTGTAGAACTAACTATCCATTGATGCCTACCTTGTTGGTTTTGGTGTTTTTAGAGTAAAGGGTGTTCTTTCAGTGTTTTTGCCTCCCACCCATGCTCAACAGCATTGATCCAGAATCTCCAAAACTTACTTAACACAAAATGTACACTCACAAACTGATTTCAGTACTTTATGAAAAGATACCCTGCTTTATCCAACAGCTTGAGGATGAATGCTCAAGAGATCCAGCAAAGTAAATTTTAGAAATCTATGGAACTAATCATGCACATGATAAAGTGTCATTTTAATTCTTTGAAATAATTTTGTAATTATTATATATATATATACAGTTATCTGTTGCCATGTATATATTAAAAAACACAAATTTGCATAGGATTTTATTGGCTCATGGTTGTGTTTAAACATTTTCTTAGTAACATTTTCTAAGACATAGCTCTTCCTTTTTTTTTTTAGTACTTTGTAGAAATACCTTGAAACCAGGAAGGCTACTCCTATTAAAAGCAAACATCTTTTATTTGCAAAGTGTCATAGTTGGAGTCGGAGTTGGAACAGAAATACTTTTCTTGTTCTCTCTATTTGCACTCTTGTTTAGACACCACACAGATGTTGAGCATGCTTGAATACTGATATCAGTGTGGAGGACTTGGGTATCTGCCATTACTTCCAGAATAATTCATTGTGATGTACTTAGAGTATCTTAGGTACATATTAATATGTCATAATATGTGGCCACTTGTGATATGTATTCCTTTGATTTCTGAATTAGTTATTCTCATTAGTAACTATGGAATAGTCCTTAGAAATGCTGCAAATGAAAGGCTTTTTCAAAAGCTGCCCTTTGTCTAATGAAAATTCAGAGAGCTTTAATATTTAGTAACTGCCTTTAGGTGTAGTTTTTCAGTGTTCTTTCCATCCTTAACAATATGCTTCAAAACTCCTGGTCACTTGCTAATAACTCTTTACCTCTCAGGAGACTGAATTGCTGCAGGCAAGTTTACTTAATAAATCTGCAAAGAAAAAAGTTAAAGAGAAGATCAATGTGAATATCTCCTTTTAAATAATATTTTCTACATTGCTATGCAAATATATTTTATTCTTTCACCTAATGTATGAATGTGTACAAACCCATACATATGTATTTAGCAAGATTTATGTTTTGAAATGTATGTGCTAGATTAAAAAATCATAAATATTTTACGTGAAGATATTAGGACATGGGGAAATATATAATCCAATGCCAGAGGCAGGAAAAAGTCACACTAAATTTGTGTAGCATCAAGAAAATAAAAATTAATAGCATTAAAAAGAATGGGTTGACACTCTTTTCTAGTGTTATCCATATCCAGTTGTTTTTTGTTTTTTAAATCTGATACATGCATATAATCTTGAATCTCCCATGAACTGAGCTGCTTTCCATAAAAATCACAAATGTTAAATGTAACAAAAAAGCAGAAAAAAATGATTGCTGTTATGTGACTGAAGAACAGATCTTAAACAACTGTTAAAGTTGGCTAAATTATCTCAAGTTGCAGTCCTGGGTGTACTCTATTAAGGACATACTTTCATGAACAGGAGCCCATTTGTAATTAGATAAGGAAAACTGACAGCAACAGTGAGTTAGTGGCTCCTATGGAATGACAAGTATTGACTGAATATGGGGCTGTGTGTGAGAGGCCAGGCAGTCGATAAAAACATCAGGGCTTGTTTGATGCACCCACTGCCAGCAATGCTTTAATTTGCTGCCTGGAAAAGAGCCACAGACATTCTTCCCCCATGTTTAGTGTTGATGAGATCTAACACTTACACTTAATCTTCTGTTTACCACTAAAAACACTTGTAAGTGGTAGATGGCTCCACAAAGAGTAAGTAGAACAAGGAGCGTATTTTGAGGACTGCATGGTACAGCCCAAATCTGGAAAACTAAACATCATTTTAATCATCCAACCAAGTGTGGAAGAAAAAGTTGAACACATTAAAAACAAAAAATCAATTGAAAACAAAAGTGTTAACTGATTTCTGGAAAAGGCAAAGAGCAAGAAATGTTTCTATTTATAAGAATCCTTTGTATATTTTTCTATATGCCATCTCAGTTGCATGAAAGCAAATGAATTTATAAAGATTCCTACAAAGTTCATAAATGCATTAGAGATGTATTATCCTGGTGTAATTAAGTATCTCATTTCATACTGTTGTGTAAAAGCAAGTTCTTCTTACATGCATCCCAGATATTTTGAAACTTGTTACATAAAAAGATATCTTCATCTATATATATGGAGAGAAATCCTATGATAAATTATTAGGGTATATTTTTAAATGTGGTATTTGTTTTATCCCATATTATCTACCCCATAAAAATCCACAAAAGCACATAGATTTTACAACTGATCTTAAGAAATCTCAAGTAAACTGATTATTGAAAAAATTGTTACTTCTAGTCCAGATTCTACTGAGGTGCATTTACCTGGCTGCCAGAACTCAATAGACACCACTGTAAATTTGCACATACTTATTACTACAAAAAAATTCGAATAATCTCCTATACATGACCTTCAGGGTCTAATTAATAAGGGCAACATTTAAAAATATGAGATCATTTAATCTCACTTGGTTGCTAGTGTTTAATGTTGCCTACCTGTTGAAATAGAGGAAATGCCAAAGATAAACTGAAATACCTTTTGGTTGTGCCAGGAAGCTTCAACAGTTTAGGATTTTGCAATGAATCCACATTAAACTCCTGTTAGACTTGATCAAATGACCTACTGAGATTATCTGACATGCTGTCTCCACATAATGACTGTATAAGGGATAAGATATGGCCCTTGTTTACAGAAGAAGTTCATAGAGGGGGTTCTTTCCTTATTTCCATGTATGTCCCAAAGCCATGTGTTGCTCTGCGAAAGGAATTCACCAATAATTGAGAATGTGGGTCTAAATTTATTAAGGTGGGATATTCAGCCACATTAAACATTTTATCTCAGTATATAATATTAAGCAAGAGATAAATGTAATGTTTAGCTAATATTTTCTCGAAT
>JAVSCE010000574.1:0-34269 GCA_032199065.1 Smutsia gigantea | reverse complement strand
TTCCACCTTCATGTCACTCTTGGAGATACAAAGCCCAGCCTTGACCCTACTTCCTGTGTGGCCTCGGGCACTTACCTTGGCCTGAGCCACGTGAGAAGGATAAGCCAAATGAGCTAACGTGTAGGCAGCGGCCTGGGGGACCCGATGGCTTGTACCTGGATTCCTGCTTCATGGAACCTTTTCATTCATTCATTCCATACCAGTTTCTTGAGCACCTACTCTGTACCGGGCTTTGGGGACACAGCTGTGAATAGGACACTTGGAGCCCCCAGTCTGGCAGGGCCATCACCCAGTTGAGTGGTCGATGGTGAGCAATATGCCCACAGGGCCCAGGTGGCACCTGGGGGTTACCAGGGTGGCAAGCCATAGCTTTTCTCCACCCCAGGCCTATGTGGAGGATAAGGAACCAGCAGGGGGCAGCAGGAGCCTTGCTCCCCATCTGATTGCGGTCCCCAGACAGTCACTGGGCCCCTTCCCTCACAAACAATCAGGTATCCAGGACAGAGAGGGGCAGAGCAAGTCTGCTGTGGTGCGGACCCTGGGGACCCACCCCAGACCTCTACCATCTTGGGAAACAGTAGCCCAGAGCTTAGAAAGATGCTGACCTTAATGTCTGGAGCACCCCAGTCTACTGACATGGCTGAAACGCACTCTCCATATTCTCCCTTGAAGAGACTGTTATCTGTCCTCAATGGCTTCATTGCTGTAAGTATGTCACAACCCAGGCCCCAGGGCTTTGCAGCCCTTCCTCCATGGCTGGCTCCCTCGAAGACAGAAATAAGTTGATCCAAATTCATTGGCATCCGGATCTGTGGTCCCCAGGTAAGCAGGAAAGATGTAGGGCAGACAAGGAGCAGGACACACTGGCAGAGGTACATTTGTTACAGTCAATGAACCTAAACTGACACATCATTAGCTCCCAGAGTCCAAAGTTTGTTAGGAATCACTCTTTGGGTTGTACATTCTATGGGTTTGGACAAACAGAATGCCATGCATTCACCATTGCAATATCATACAGAGTAGGTTCACTACCTACTTAAAGCTTTTATGGTAAAATCCTCTGTGCTTCACCTATTCACCCCTCCCTCTGCCCTAACCCCTGGCAACCACTGATCTTTTCTACTGTCTCCATAATTTTGCCTTTTCCAGAATGTCCTATATTTGGAATCATACACCAGGTAGCCTTCTCAGATTGGCTTCTTTTGCTCAGCAATACGCCTGTAAACTTCCTCTGTGTCTGTTCATGGCCTGATAGCTCACTTCCTTTTAGTGCTAATATTCCATTGTCTGGATGTACTACAACTTATCTATTCACCTGCTAAAGGTCATCTTCATTGTGTCCAAGATTTGACAATTGTGACTAAAGCTGCTGGAAACATCCTTCTGCACATTTTTGTGTAAGCAGTCCTTTAAATTTTCAATTCCATTGGGTAAATACCAAGAAGTGTGACTGCTGACAATCTAGTTTTCTTAAACTTAGTAAGGCATTGAAGTCTTTCCATATTAGTAAACATTCTCCTGCAATAGGGTTGACAAACTACAGCCTTGTAAATAGATAGAGATGAAATTTATTTGTAAATAAAACAAATTTGTTTATGCATTGTGTACAGCTGCTTTTGAGCTACACAGGCAGAGCTGAACTGTTTCAGCAGAGACCTTATGGCCTGCAAAGCTCACAATATCTGAGGCTTTTCAGGAAAAAAAAAATGCCAACCCCTGTCCTATAGCATCATTTAAAATAACTGTCTAGGATCCCTTTGCATGGCTGTACCATGATTCACCTGGCCAATCTGTATTATTGGTTGTTTTAGTTATTTTTAATGTTTCATCCTTAACAAACGTCCCTGAGCACTCTGGTATTAAGGCAGGTATGCACCTATTTTCCTTAGGGGGAATATCAACAAATGGAATTTCTAGGCAAAGGGTTTTACCATAAAGCCTTTAAGGTTTTAAATATGAATTGCACTGTATCCTGCTGCCTCCCCCCACCTTCCCCCACCCCCCCCCAAAAAAGTTTATTTCAAGGCAGCTATGTATGATAATGTTTCTCCATATCCTCACTGACTTCAGGTGTTATGATTTTTTAATGTTTTTGCTGATTTTGTTGGCCTTTTCCCCCTCTTCCCTCCTCTGGGAGAGTTCTATTTGTATATGACTAACAGACTGGTTTTCCCTGTGTGATTTCTGTTCTAAAGCTGTCTGGCATAATCCTTACTGGCCTGGGCATCTATGTCAAATTCAGAGGGGCTGTCCTGATGAGAGTTCTCAGGCTTTCCTCTGCAGACCTCTTCCATGTTGGCTACCTCTTCTTGGTGATGGGCTGCATGGTGGTGCTGCTTGGCTTTGCTGGGTGGTATGGAACAACCAAAGAAAGCAGAGGCACTCTCTTGTTTTTAACTTGGATCTGCACACGACTCCCAAACTACCCCTTTATGTGTGAATTTCTCCTCGTACGTGTTGCAAATCCCTCTGATCAGCATCCCTTATTCTACAGTGTTTCTGGTGTCTCGGCTGATGGCATTGGGTGCATCTGTCTTTCCTTTATAATGTATCTCATTTAGAACTCCCCTACCCAGGGTCAGAAATTATATGACCTAGATCTTTTCTCCATAATTTTAAGCCTTGCTCTCTCACTTTTAGCTCTTTCTCAGGAGTTTGTGTGTGTGTGGTGCGCGGTCGGGGTCTGATTTGATTCCGCCTCCAAGTTGGGTGACATGCTGTCCCACTTATTCAGCGGCCCATTTGGTCCTCCTCTGTCTGCGTTAATTTCCTTTATGTTTGGGTCTGTTCTGGGCACACGCCCTGTCCCATCAGCCCACGTGTATGCTTCCCACTAACACACACTGTTGTCATTGCCACATATGCACAACCACATGTTCAAGTGCATGGGGCATGAAAGCTTTGAGCATGGTCGTGCAGACAGCATGCTGCGCATCTCACATGTCGCCATCCTCATATACAACCCTGGCTGACTCCCCAGAGTCTAACTCCTAGCACCCCATCCCATTTCCCTTAGTATCTGAGTAGTCTGAGCAGAATATCTCACTGTAGGTACAATCTGTCTCCAGCGTCTTTTGTTTTCCTTCCTCCACTGTGTTGTTGCAAAACTCTATTTCAATTTGGGGATTTCAGGGCGACCCTTACTATAGTCATCTCCCAGAGCATAAACAAACTCTATTGCTGTAAGCAACTGCCCCACCCTCCTTCTCCCTGAAACTCCATCATCTTTTCCTTTTTCTCTTCATTACTCCGTTCAGCAAATATTTGTTGACAGGTCCTGTGCCTGCAATGCTTTTTTATCTGCAGTATGATATGAGTACTATTTTATTCACAGCTTGTCTTGGAAGAATCAGAGTCCTGTTTCTCACACACCCCCCCACATCCAACCCTGATGGTCTTTACCCTTAGCATCTGCCCCCCCAGAACCCTCCGAGACCTCACACAGAAAATCAAAGTCCTTTTGATGGTGTTGGGAGCCACAGAGGGTTCTGAGCAGAGGAGGGAGGAACTCTGACTCAAGGGCTCACAGGCGCCCTCTAGCGGCCGTGGCAGAGACAGAGTGTGGAGGACGAGGTCAGGAGCCGGAGACCAGGGTGTCCTTGCTGGCCCAGGTGGGAGACGGTGAGCGCTGGACCCGGTGGGTTCATGGAGAGGGTGAGAAGTGGGCAGATTCGGGATGGATTCTGAAGACGGAGTCCACAGAACTTGTGGTCGCCTGTTTATATCTGTTTATTATGTTCTCTGGCTGCCTCAGTCACTCAGAGGCAGGAAGATAAAATATTAATGTTAATTAAAAATTAAAAGGATAATGATTAATTATCCTTACAACCTGTTACAAGAGATTCTTTTCTGGGGTCCCACAGACTTTCTGCTAAGCCCTGCACCCATGTTTGTCCTCGTGGGCTGTGGGGACCTCAGTCGTGCAGACACTATCCTTTCTTGCCTCTCCATGTCAAGGCAAGATAATCCCAGCCGTCCACGGGTCTGGTGACTCAAAGCCTGAATTATTATCAAACAGATTTTAATAATAATAAATAATAATAACAGCATAAATGAGAATAGATGAAAGGGGAAGCCAGGAGCTGACCTTATTTTGTCCCTGGCTGGCCTCCAGAACCTACTGAGTCCCCTTGAGCTGGTCCCACCCCAACCTTGTCCAGGTGGGGAAACTGAGGCCCAGGTTGGACAGTTTTTCCTTGAGGGGTAACCGCCAGACAACCCCTCTGCTTGCCATATTTCCCATTGTTTTCCACCAGGCATGTGAATTTTACCAGGAACATAAACCAGTAAACGTTGATGCTTGTCCTATGGCAGCCATGACCTGTCACCAGCATCTTCCCTTCAGCCCCAGGCACCTCTCCCCCATTTTCTGGCCTGAGGGTTCCTGACCTGGTGCTTCTTCCCCTCTTCTGCTACTGCTCTGTCCTTGCCACTGTCCCTGTGGCTTCTCCAACTGGACCCGGCTGCCTGCACACACAGCCTTTACTTCCCCTGGGGGTCCCCATTTAGGCTTCCTGGATGCCCGGAAAGGGCTGGGTGTGAAGTGGGGGTCCAGCCAGGGGCCCCTAAGTGTACCCTACTGCCAGCATCCTGGACAACAAGCAGGAAAGCGACCCATGAAAGAAATGCCCACCCACCAACTCTCAGGCGGGTGTGAGCTTTTTCAAACCGGAGAGGCCTTGGGGCCTTGGGGGGAGGGCGGGGACAGCCCTGCAGGGACTTGGCTGAGGAGGCCCCCAGCCAACTCCCGCCTCTATGTCTTCCAGTGTTTCTTCCTCGTGGCGGTCATTCTCATCGGGGAAATCACCGTCGCCGCCGTGGTCCTTGCCTTCTTCCCGATTCTAAGTACAGCCCAGCATCTGCTACTACGCGTTAGACGTCAACGAAATGAAAAAAGCCCCGCCCCTTTCCCGGGAGCCCCACCCACCCCGCCCCCTGGCAGAGATCTGGCCATGGCCCACCCCACCCCGGTCCCTTGGGCGGCGGATAGGACCTCCAGAAATGGGGTAAGAAGCCAAAAACCTCAGCCCTCCCCCTGGAAGTCCTTAAGAAACTGGGCGAGTGAATATGACCATTCCTGCTACTTTTGGTGGTGGGGTGGTAAAAAGTAATGAGAAAAGCTGTAAAAGTCGTTTTGAAATGTGTTCAAAACAGAGAGCTCTTTAGGAAGATCCATCAAAATGACAAAGCATGGACGCTTTGACCCAACCATCCCAACTCTAGGAAATATCCAAGGATTTGCTGGCTTGGGCTCAGAATGACACACATACCAGGGTGTGCGAAAGATGGCCAGCGCCCTACTCTGCATCAGGAGGGTGGTTAATTTATAATAATCCACACAAGGGAGTCCCATGCAGGTGGAAAGGAATGAGGAGGCTCTCTGTGCAGGACATAGCGCTGCGCCCTTCCTTCCCCGCCACCCCCCAGGTAGACCATGAGACAAGGATTTGAAGGCTCATGATTCATTTGAGAGGTGACCCCAAGAAGCACCTGTAGGGGGCAAGGGAAGTGAAGCAGGGAATGGGGAGCCGCCCATAAAAGGTGACAGTGTGGGCAGCTGGGCTCAGTCCTGCTGGAGGAAAGCTGGGATGCAGCGCCAAACACGCACGTCCCTTTTCCCACTCAAGGGGCCAGGGAGTATTGATTAACCACCTCCCATCAGGTATTTGCGTAAGAGCTGCTCCTAGGGAGCAGGCAGGCTGAGAAGCCACAGAGAGCCCCCACCCCCCGTTGCCAGCGGTGGGAAGCCAGGCCAGTGTGCACAGAAATGACAAAGGCCACCAGGAAATGAGCAGGCCACCAAGGACTGTACTCGTGAGAACAGCCAGATGCAGAACAATTAGAATAGAATACAACAGAAAAATAATGAGACTGCCTTGTTATGACACACAGAGAATATCTCTTTCAGGACACAGGAAACTGTAACAGTCGTTGGAGTGGGAGGAACTTGTTAGCTGGGAGGACAAGGTGGGAAGGAGACTTTTCATGATCTACCCTTCGGTGCTTGCTGAAGTTGGAGCCATGTGACTAGTTCACCTCTTTTGGAAAAAGACATTTTTTAAATTTAGACCTTTGTTTAAAAAATAGAAAATTAAACTTGCCCCTTTTATGCAGGGAGAGATTCAGTTGCTAAAGATGATATTCAAGCCTTTATTCGGGTTACAGCCAAATCGGGGGGTGTAGCAGGAGTGTGGGAGACTCAAAAGAGCAGATGATTCAAACTCGTTTGTGATGGGTACAACCAGATGCACTCAGCTTGACACCCACGCTCTTTCCCATGTCCCTTTCTTGGCGGTGACAGTATCCTGACTGTCATCCTACAGAAAGGCACAGATCCATGGTTGATGGGGGGGACCATGCAGTAAGCAGAAGGGAAGCCTTCACCCCTCTGCTCTGTCGCCACGAAACCTTACCAACTGGGGTGCCTTGCTATTTGCTATTCTGTGTTATCACCATTTCTGGTTTCATCTTTGAGGTTCCAGAAGCAGCCTTGGAGCACAGCTTCATGACCCTGAGGAAGAATTACAGAGGCTACAGCGAGCCAGATGACTATTCCACAGAATGGAACTTGGTCATGGAGGAGGTGAAACTGACATCTCTTTTATATTGTGGTGAAAGACATATAACAGATTTACAAGCTTGGCCATGTTTCAGGTGTACGGTTCAGTCGCATTAAGCATATTCACACCGTTGTGCGACCATCCCCACCGTCCATCTGCAGGACTTTTTTCATCTGGAAAACTGAAACTCCGTCCCCATTAAATACCAACTCCCCAGCCCTGGGCCCTTCTGTCTGCATGAATTTGACTCCTCTAGGGACCTCATCTGAGTGGAATCATACAATACTTGTCCTTCTGTATCTAGCTTATTTCACTGAGCACAATGTCCCCAAAGGTCATCTACACTGTAGCAGGTAAGAGAATGTCTTTCCTTTTTAAGACTGAATAATATTCCATTGTATGGATGGATCACATAAAGTTTATCCATTTCTCTGTTAATGGACCCTTGGGTTGCCTCTGCCTTTTGGCTATTGTGAATCATGCTGCTATGAACATGGGTGGACAAATATCTCTTTGAGAACCCATTCTCAGTTCTTTTAGGTATATACCCAGAAATAGAATTGTTGGATCATCTGATAATCTATGTTCCATTTTTTGAGGAATTTTCATACTGTTTCCACAGCAGCTACACCCTTTTACATTCCCATGAGTGATGCACCAGAGTTCCAGTGTCTTTATATCCTTGTCAACACTTGTGATTTTCTGGTTTATTAAAAATAGGAGCCATCCTGCAGATTCAAGATGGCGGTGTGAGAGGTGACACGGAGAACTCCTCCCAAAACCACAAATAGTACAAAAATATAGTTAATTAATACAACTTATCTTAAACCGCAACAAGACAGAAGGCTGAACCAGACTGCATACACACCTCACGAACAGAGCAAACCTCACAAAACAGGGTAACGTACAAAAGCCTAGATCCAGTGGGACCCGAGCCCTTCCCCCACCCCAGCTCACCCGTGGGAGGAAAAGAAACGGAGCGGGGAGGGGGTGGAAGCTTGAGACTGCTGGACACCTACCCCTGGACATCTGCTTTGTGAGTGGAAGCCTATACTGTGTGGTGCTCTGGACGTTGGGGAGCTCGATGGGCGGAGGGCCTGGGAGACTGACATTCTGGCCGTTTGTGGAGGACGGGATCCACACCTGGCCGCTCTGTGTCAGAGGAAGGGCAGGCGGTCTGAGAGGCTTCCTAGCAGCGAGAGGGCTGCTGAAGGGGCGGGGTTTGCACGTTGCTGTGCGGGAGAAGGGAGAGCTGGGGAGGGTTGTCTGGGCACGCTCTGCCCAGCTGGTTGGGAACTTTGAGGAGGTTCAGGTGCTCCATCCCCCTGGCTGCCTACTCGGCTCCGAGGCCTGCCACTGTGACACACAGACTGCCCAGCCTTCCTGCTGGCCTGCAGGCAGCTGCTTGCAAACCGGCAGTTACTGAGCTGGCGTCAGGCCAGCCAGAGGGATGCCCCGCCTACAACAGCTAGAGACGCAAAGCACAGAGGCTTACACCTGGGTGCTTGCCCCACTGCCTCTGACACTGGAGACAGGCACCAGGAATCAGGAAACAGATCTTTCCTCCCCCAGGCACCAGCTCTGCTCCCCTACGACCCCCAACCTCACTCTAGGGGCTGAGCAGCTCCAAAGACTGGAGTTTCTGCGCACTAGTGGGCACCACACAGAAATATGAAACAACAAAAGAACATGGTTCAGACCAAAATCTCACAAACCCCAGAAAAAGGGCCAAATGAAACTGAACTCACCAATCTTCCTGAAAGAGAGTTCAAAATAAAAATTATAAACATGCTTATGGAGGTACAGAAAAATATTCAAGAACTCAGGAATGAACTGAAGTCAGAGATACAATCATTAAGAAATTCCATATCTGAAATGAAACATACAATGGAGGGATTTAAAAGCAGATTAGATGTAGTAGAAGAGAGGGTAAATAGAATAGAAATTAGAGAAGAGGAATACAAAGAAGCTGAGCCACAGAGAGAAAAAAGAATCTCTAAGAATGAAATAATATTGAGAGAACTGTGTGACCAATCCAAATGGAACAATATTCGTTATAGGGGTACCAGAAGAAGAAGAGAGAGAAAAAGGGATAGAAAGTGTCATTGAGGAGGTAATTGCTGAAAACTTTCCCAATCTGAGGAAGGAGATAGTCTCTCAAACCCATGGAGGTGCACAGATCTCCCAACACAAGGGACCCAAGGAAGACAACATCAAGACATATAATAATTAAAATGGCAAAGATCAAGGATAAGGAGAGGCTTTTAAAAGCAGCTAGAGAGAGAAAAAAGATCACGTACAGAGGAAAACCCATCAGGCTATCATCAGACTTCTCAACAGAAACCTTACAGGCCAGAAGGGAGTGACATGATATATTTAATGCAATGAAGCAGAAGGGCCTTGAACCAAGAATACTCTACTCGGCAAGGTTATCATTTAATATGAAGGAGGGATTAAACAATTTTCAGATAAGCAAAAGCTGAGAGAATTTATCTCCCACAAACCACCTCTACAGTGCATTTTGGAGGGACTACCATAGATGGAAGTATCCCTAAGGCTAAATAGATGTCACACAAGGGATAGACAAAGAGTACAGAATATAATTCATCACATACAAAGAATGGAGAAGGAAGAAAAAGGAGAAAAAAAAAGAAACTTTAGGTTGTGTTTGTAATAGCATATGAAATGAGTTAAATTAAACTGTTAGACAGTAAGGGAATTACCCTTGAACCTTTGGTAACCATGAATCTAAAGCCTCCAATGGCAATAAGTACATACCTATCAATAATCACCCGAAATGTAAATGGTCTGAATGCACCAATCAAAAGACATAGTTACTGAATGGATAAAAAAACAAGACCCATCTATATGCTGCCTACAAGAGACTCACTTCAAACCAAAGGCATACACAGACTGAAAGTAGAGGGATGGAAAAGATATTTCATGCAACTAACAGTGAGAAAAAACCAGGAGTTGCAGTACTTGTATAAGACAAAATAAGACTTCAAAACAAAGAAAGTCACAATAGACAAAGAAGGACATTACATAATGGTAAAAGGGTCAGTCCAACAAGAGGATATAACTGTTATAAATATCTATGCACCCAACACAGGATCACGTACATATGTGAAATAAATACTAAAATAATTAAAGGGGGACATAGAATGCAATTCATTCATTTTGGGAGACTTTAACACACCACTCACTCCAAAGGACATATCAGCCAGACAGAAATAAATAAAGAGACAGAGGCACTAAGCAACATATTACAACAGATGGACCTAACGGACATCTACAGAACACTCCATCCTACAGCAACAGGATACACATTCTTCTCAAGTGCACATGTAACATTTTCAAGAATAGATCATATACTAGGCCACAAAAAGAGCCTCAGTAAATTCAAAAAGATTGAAATTGTACCAACCAGCTTCTCAGATCACAAAGATATGAAACTACAAATAAATTACACAAAGAAAACGAAAAAGCCCACAAACACATGGAGGCTTAATAACATGCTCCTAAATAATCAATGGATCAATGATCAAATAACAGAGATCAAGCAATATATGGAGACAAATGACAACAATAATTCAACACCACAAAATCTGTGGGACGCAGCGAAAGCCGTGCTAAGAGGGAAATATATTGCAATACAGGCCCACCTCAGTAAAGAGGAACAATCCCAAATGAACAGTCTAAACTCACAATTAATAAAACTAGAAAAGGAAGAACAAATGAGGCCCAAAGTCAGTAGAAGGAGGACCATAATAAAGATTAAAGCAGAAATAAATAAAATGGAAAAGAATAAAACAATAGAAAGAATCAATGAAAGCAGGAGCTGGTTCTTCAAGAAAATAAACAAAATAGATAAACCCTTAGCCAGACTTATCAAGAAAAAAAGAGAGTCTACACACATAAACAGAATCAGAAACAAGAAAGGAAAACTCACTATGGACACCACAGAAATACAAAGAATTATGAGAGAATACTATGAAAAATTATATGGTAACAAACTAGATAACCTAGAATAAATGGACAGCTTTCTAGAAAAATACAACCTTCCAGGGCTGACCCAGGAAGAAACAGAAAATCTGAATAGACCAATTACCAGCAAAGAAATTGAATTGGTAATCAAAAAACTACCTAAGAACAAAACCCCTGGAGCAGATGGTTTCACTGATGAATTTTATCAAACATTTACTGAAGACCTAATATCCATCCTCCTTAAAGTTTTCCAAAAAGTAGAGGAGGCGGGAATACTCCCAAACTCATTCTACGAGGCCCACATCATTCTAATACCAAAACCAGGCAAAGATACCACAAAAAAAGAAAATTATAGACCAATATCTCTGATGAACATAGATGCAAAAATACTCAGCAAAATATTAGCAAACCAAATTAAAAAATACATTAAAAAGATCATTCATCATGATCAAGTGGGATTCATCCCAGGGATGCAAGGATGGTACAGCATCTGAAAATCCATCAACATCATCCACCATATCAACTAAAAGAAGTACAAAAACCACATGATCATCTCCATAGATGCTGAAAAAGCATTCGACAAAATTCAAAATCCATTGATGATAAAAACTCTCAACAAAATGGGTATAGAGGGAACGTACCTCAACATAATAAAGGCCATATATGACAAACCCACAGCCAACATTATACTTAACAGCAAGAAGCTGAAAGCTTTTCCTTTAAGATCAGGAACAAGACAAGGATGCCCACTCTCCCCACTTTTATACAGCATAGTTCTGGAGGTCTTTGCCATGGCAATCAGACAACACAAAGAAATAAAAGGCATCCAGATTGGTAGGGAAGAAGTCAAACTGTCCCTATTTGCAGATGACATGATACTATACATAAAAAACCCTAAAGAATCCACTCCAAAACTACTAGATTAAATATCTGAATTCAGCAAAGTTGCAGGATACAAAATTAATACACAGAAATCTGTTGCATTCCTATACACTAATGGTGAACTAGCAGAGGGAGAAATCAGGAAAACAATTCCATTCACAATCGCATCAAAAAGAATAAATTACCTAAGAATAAACCTAACCAAGGAAGTGAAAGACCTATACCCTGAAAAATACAAAACACTCTTAAGAGAAACTAAAGAGGACACTAATAAATGGAAATTCATCCCATGCTCTTGGCTAGGAAGAATAAATATTGTCAAAATGGCCATCCTGCCTAAAGCAATGTACAGATTGAATGCAATCCCTATCAAAATACCAACAGTATTTTTCAATGAACTAGAGCAAATTGTTCTAAAATTCATATGGAACCACAAAAGACCCCGAATAACCAAAGAAATCCTGAGAAGGAAGAATTAAGCAGGGGGAATTACACTCCCTGACTTCAAGCTCTACTACAAAGCCACAGTAATCAAGACAATTTGGTACTGGCACAAGAACAGACCCATAGACCAATGGAACGGACTAGAGAGTCCAGATAGAAACCCAAGCATATATGGTCATTAATATATGATAAAGGAGCCATGGATATTCAATAGGGAAATGACAGCCTCTTCAACAGCTGGTGTTGGAAAAATTGGACAGCTACATGCAAGAGAATGAAACTGGATTATTGTCTAACCCCATACACAAAAGTAAACTCAAAATAAAAGACCCGAATGAAAGTCATGAAACCATAAAACTCTTAGAAAAAAACATAGGCAAAAATCTCTTGGACATAAACATGAGCAACTTCTTCATGAACATATCTCCCCAGACAAGGAAAACAAAAGCAAAAATGAACAAGAGGGACTATATCAAACTAAAAAGCTTCTGTACAGCAAAGGACACCATCAGTAGAACAAAAAGACATCCTACAGTATTGGAGAATATATTCATAAATGACATATCCGATAAAGGGTTGACATCCAAACTACATAAAGAGCTCACGTACCTCAACAAACAAAAAGCAAATAAGCCAATTAAAAATGGGCAGAGGAAAGACAGATGCACCCCTATGTTTATCACAGCACTATAAATGGAAGCAACCTAAGTGTCCATCAGTAGATGAATGGATAAAGAAATGTGGTACATATACACAACGGAATATTATTCAGCATTAAGAAGAAAACAAATCCTACCATTTGCAACAACATGGATGGAGTTAGAGGGTATTATGCTCAGTGAAATAAGCCAGGCAGAGAAAGACAAGTATCAAATGATTTCACTCATCTGTGGAGTATAAGAACAAAGGAAAAACTGAAGGAACAAAACAGCAGCAGACTCACAGAACCCAAGAATGGACTAACAGTTACCAAAGGGAAAGGGACTGGGGGAGGATGGGTGGGAAGGGAGGGACAAGGGGGAAAAAGGGGCATTACGATTAGCACACATAGCAGCGGCAGGGAACACGGGAAAGGCAGTATTTATAGAGAAGACAAGTAGTGATTCTATAGCATCTTATTACGCTGATGGACAGTGACTGTAGTGGGGTATGTCAGGGGGACTGCATAATAGGGGGTCTAGTAACCATAATGTTGTTCAAGTGATTGTACATTAACGATACCAAAAAAAAAAAAAAGTAGCCATCCTTCTGGGTGTGAGGTGTTGACATCTACCTCTTGAGTCCTGGTGCTGACGGAGCAGGACCGGCCTCCCTGTGTCTAAGCTCTTGGGGCAAGCAGTTGAGAAGAGTCTGTGAGGCCAGGGAGGGTTCGGGAAGGAAAAGTGGCTGCCTGTTTTGGGGAGCATTTCATATTTGAGTGTTGGGTCCAGAACAGTAATGTTCAGGCTTAGGTGGGGGCAACTGACCAGTAGGGGGCTTACCTGCACCCCTATTTCGGCTTTTGAAAGGAGACCTGAATGAAGTGAGGGAGGGAGCCAAGTAGATATCGGAGGGAACAGCATTCCAAAACCGGGGAAACAGCCCGCATAAAGGCCCTGAGGCTGAAGCTTGCTTGGTGTTTGAGGAACAGGGAGAAGACCCCCGAGGCTGGAGCTGAGGGAAAGGGAGAGGGCGGGCAGATGCGGACCTGGAGGGGGCCGGGCAGATCGTACAGGCCTAGGGCAAGGAGTTCAGTTTTTACCCCAAGTAACAGGAGAGCCACGGAGGTTTCTGAGCCACAGTGATGTGGAGTAAGGGAAGCATATAGCACAGGCCCCGGAATATTGTAACTACTCTAGATGGTAGTCATGGTGACCATGGTTTCTATTGTCTTTATCATTTCAATATTTGAAAGGGAGTCTTCAAGTGGTTACTTTCTCTGTAGTTCAAGTGCTGCGGGGTGAGGAGCTACACAGATTTTTCTGGGTCCTCCTTTGAAATGATGAATAGCCATATATATCCCTGGAGATGCCGCTGCAAGTCCATTGGAACTGTGGCCTGCAGCGGACACAATGTGTCCACAGATGTCATCTACCGCGAGGTAACTCAAGATTTTTCTAGGCATCGCCTAGGGAGACCCCAAGGACTGGCGATTAGGGTAGGGTGAGGGAATGAGGCGGCCAGGGGAGATCCTGGGGTAAGGGGTGCAGTCAAGCGAGAGGGACCCAAGGTCCTTGTGACTTTGTCCCCTTCTCCTCCCTGAATCTGAGAGGAATTTCAGTGGCCTGAGGGTGGGGGCTGATGGAGATTTGAAATCCATGAGCCCCTAACCAGGTCCTGCCTGATTTAACATTTGTATCCTCAGGGCTGTTTCCCCAAGCTCCTTAAAATAAATAAGACTCAGAGCTTAGACCTGAGTGGGGGCCCCCTGGGGGTGGCAATGATACAGGTAAGGCCAAGCCCCTCTCTTACTGACCACTTATGGTATGCCAAACACTGTTCTTGGGCACTGGGGACATGGCAGTGACAAAAGATAAAATCTCTACCATGGCAGAGCTGACATTTAAGTCGGCGAAGGGGGATGGATGGATGGCCACTTCATTTAAAGACACCTGTTAGGAAGGAAATAAAACGTGGTGGTCGGATAGGAAAGGGAATCAGGGATAGCTTCCCTGAGGAGGTGACATTTAAACAGTGCCCTGGGGAGGTGTGGGAAAGCCATGTGTCTACACGGGAGAAGACAGAGGGAACGGCTGGTGCAAAGGTCCTGAGGCAGTGGTAAGCTTGGCTTGTTCCGACCAGCAGGGAGGCTCCTGTAGCTGGAGCAGAGGGAGTGAGAAGGCTGGCAGGGAGCTGATGGGAGTATATCATACAAGGCAGGCCTTGTGGGCTGCAGGGAGCAGATGGCTTTTATTCTGAGCATGATGGAATGCCATTAAAGGTTTTTAACCTTCACTTTTTCACTCCACAAATGTACTGAGCACCGACTATGTTGAGGCCCTGTGGTAGGGACTAGGGATACAAAATGAACTTAAAAAGACAAAAATCCCTGCCCTCATGGGTATGACGTTTTAATCAATGGGGAATGCCATGTGGATATACAGGAGGAGACAAATAATATGATTTTTTAAATTGGAAAAGGTATTGTATGACAGTGATAAATGTCATGGAGAAATATGAAACTGAGAAGGGAGGGGAGGTCATGTTAAGTAGAATGATAACGCTAGGAGTTCACCTAGAAAGGGGGAGAAGGCATGAAGGCTCTGGGGGCCTCGGAGCTGATTCAGGTGAGGAACGCCTTCTTCTGGGTTTATGTCCTCCCCAGCCGGTTAATGAGTCTGGCTCACCCTTCCCTGGTGTGGAGTCTGAGTGGGGGTTGGAAAGTACTGGGGTCATGAACTGTGGCCTCTCTCATTTGTAAAGCGGGCCGCCCAGCTGTTTGTTGTTGGTCATTCATAAAGTGGAGTACTTCAGAGGCTTTGCACAACGCTCTGCCCAGAGAAGAATGAACTGATTCTACAAAGTTATTGTCAGCAACTCAAGGGGGTTCTACCCAAGGCCAGGATTACAGGGAGGCAGCGGTGAAAAGGTAATGACTTCTCCGTGCACCACTAGAATGACTTTTCCGTGCACACCTTATGTACGTCAGTAAGAGAGGGGGTTGGCCTTACCTGTATCATTGCCACCCCCAGGGAGCCGCCACTCAGGTCTAAGCTCTGAGTCTTATTTATTTTAAGGAGCTTGGGGAAACAGCCCTGAGGATACAAATGTTAAACCAGGCGGGACCTGGTTGGGGGCTCATGGACTTCAAATCTCCATCAGCTCCCACCCTCAGGCCACTGAAATTCCTCAAAAGCCACTCACTGTGGAAACCGTATCCAAAGGAGCTATTCTCATCCCTTAAGCCCGTTCAAGAAGAGGATCTTTGCTTGGAGCCCAACCCAGAAAGACTCCAGGGAGAAAAGAATGGGTAAACCTGGGCAGTAAATGGAAGTTCTTTCTGATCAAACTGACCCTGACTGCAAAAGTAGAATGAAATATAGTTTGTGATAGTCGGAATGAATGAAGCAATAAATATTGGCAGAATATTGCTCAACTTTCAGAAAGACAGGTTTCCCTTTTGGGAAAAGAAAACCCTCATCCCAACCACCAAGCTAACCAAGCAGAGATTTCAGTGGCTCCACGTAATGAAAAATAGACTTTACAAAATTAGTCCCAGAGAGTCACTGAACAGACAGACAACAGCAACGGCAGCCTCAAACAACACACACACACAAAATCCTACGGGATGGTGGGAAGGGGAAATCTGATTTTCAAAGTCGTCACATTATATTATCTATAATATCCACTTTTCAGTAAAATAAAAATTATAAGACATGCAAAGAAACAAGCAAGTGTGGCCAATACACAGAGAAAAATAAATTAGTCAATAGAAACTGTTCTGAGGAAGCCCAGACATTGGATTTACTAGACAAAGACTTTCAATCAACTATTATAAATATGTTCAAAGAACTAAAGGGGATTGTATCTAGAGTACTAAGGCAACATATGAGTATGATGTTTATAGAGATCAATAGAGATAGAAATGTTTTTTTGAAAAGCAAAAAAAAACCACTTAAGCAGTGCTGTATGTATGTCAAGTATGTCTCGATAAAATGGAAAAAACAATGAAAAGAAAACAGGGACAGAAAGAAAAAGAATGAAGAAAAAACAAATAGAGCCTCAAAGACTGAAGAGACACAGAGACGCCTACAAATGTATGCACAATGGGGTTCCATAATGGGAGGAAAGAAAGAAAAAGGCAGACAGAATACTTGAAGAAAAAAATGGCCCCAAACCTCCCAAATTTGATGAAAACCATGGATGTGCACATCCAGAAAGCTCAATGAAATCCAAGTAAGGTAAATTGAAAGTGATCCACACCTTGACATTCTATTATCAAACTGTAAAAAGAAAAAAGGCAGGTACTCTTGAAAGTGTCAAGGCAGAAGCAACTCGTCATGTGAAAGATACCTTCAGTATGAATAATAACTGATTTCTCATCAGAAACTATTGAGTCCAAAAGCAGTGGGGTGATATACTCAAATGCTGAAAGAAAAAAAAACTGTCAACCATGAATTATACCCAGAGAAACTCCTTCATGAGGGAAGGAGAAATTAAGACGTTCCTAGATAAACAAACCAAGAGAATTAACCACAAGCAGACCTGTAAGACCTACTAGAAATACTAAAGGGGTCTTCAGATTCAATGAAAGGACAGATGACATCAGTTCAAATCCACATGACGAAGTAAAGAGCACTGGAAAAGATAACTACAGAGATAAATATAAAAGACCGTATAAATATATTCTTTGTTAAACCTTTTCTTCTCCTTCCTCATTTAAAAACAACTGTGTAAAAAGCAAGAACAGGTCATAACAGTCAGGATCCCAGCAGGAAATAGAATTCAACCCCCAGATGGTTCTTTTGAGATTTCAGGGGACTCCTTGCAGAAGTGTAGGCAGAGGTAAGAAAAATGAGGGATGAGACATTCGGGGGTTAGCAACTTAAGGAGCTTTTACTTCTCCTAGGCACGAAGATTAGGGAGAGCAAGAGGCAAGAAAGAGGGGCCATTTGCCTACAGCTGTGGTCTTGGATAGCCCAGGCTGGGCAGCAGAAGGAAGGGAACAAACACCCCCCAATTTCTCCTCCTGTCCTATCATCTCCTGCTGGTGTTTCCTATCAGCCAAACCTAAGAGAAATGGAAAGGGCAGTGGATTCTGGGAAGGGTAGTTTTCAGGACCCGGGGAGCAAACAGAAGAGAGTGGAGATATCTGGAGACACGAAAGAGAGAGTAACTCATGTGCATTGTAAAAGGCCTCCACCTTCTACCCACTGCTGAGATTGTGTTAACAGTTCCAAAGTGGCTCCAACTTGGTCTGGAGGGGCCTTGCACTGTCTGTAAAACCCTGCCCCTCACCTTTCTGAAACAGGATACTCCGCTTTTCTCTGAATCAAATTTAATTTGGTGCCAGAGGTCCCTCAAATTGGTTGGATGTTTCTTTCTTCTCCCATTCCAGCTACCAGAGGAATTCTTGCCTCCTTGCTACTGTTCAGCAAGCTGGGCTGACCGACTTGGAGAAGCCAGGTCACCTGGGTCCACCTGGCTGTGGAGATGTGTTCTCATTTTTATCTCTCTGTGGCAGTGACTGCTTTTGGTGGGGAGATTGATACTTAAAAAATCGGGAAGCCCTGTCATCTTTATTCCTTTCTCTTTTATTTTTCACACCAGCTGGCAATGATTTCAGCTCTAAGTACCTGGATGGGATGACATGGCCTTTCTCATCCAACTATTCTGTAAATTATTCTCTTTGGCACAAATGCCAAGAGAATTCGCCCAAAGAAACTCCCAAATACCCATCAACTAGATGCAAAATAACCAAGAGTCTGACCAATATTTGTTTCATGACCACTTTTTTCCCCTTGATGAAGTATTTAAAAACTGATTCCAGATAATGTCACTTTCCACCTTCATAGTTCAGTACACATCTCTAAAAATGTGTACCTTTGTGTTTACAACCTTCATTCCACCGTCACACCTGATGGAATATGTTCCCCAAAATTCATATGTGGAAACCTAGTCCCCAGTGTGATGGTGTTTGGAGGTGGGGACTTAGGAGTGATTAAGTCGTGAGGATAGGGACCTCATGACTGGGATTGGTGCCCTTATAATAGGGACCCCAGAGAGTTCCTCATCCTTTATGCTATGTGAATTCACAGTGAAAAATCACCTATCTATGAGCCAGGAAACAAGTCCTTATCAGACACTAAATCTGCCATCACGTTGCTCCTGAAATTCCCAGCCTTTCTGAACTGGGTGAAATAAATGCCTGCTGTTTATAAGCCACCCAGTCTATAGCATTCTTGTACAGCTGCTCAAATGGACCAAGACAACAGCTAGAGCAATTCATAGCCATTCCTTGGCATCACCCAACACCCAGGCCGTTCTTGAATTTTCCTGACTCCAAAATGTCTTTTTACACTCAGTTTCTGTCTTGCCTAAGGGTTTCAGCCTGGGACAAGTTCACTATAGATTCAGTGAGACCAAGAAATAACAACACAATGTTCTTGGGGTAAAACGGTTTATACCTGGCTTTATTCTCATGGCGGTAGGTTGGGCACTAGAATTGCGTCTGCATCCAGCAGTCTGCAGGTCTGTAATCCACCTCCGTCTCTGCCTCCACCCAGAGCAGCGGGTGGGGCTCTTTATATAGTGACTCGGTCTACAACAGTTCACTACTAATGGACGTGGAAGCACTAGTCTAGCAGTAGGCCAATTACATCATCAAGTAGTTTAGGGTCAGGTGAGGATCCTGGCCATAGGAACTTCCATTTTTCCCAGTTTCTTTGTTTTGTGTTTGTTTTGTTTTGAGGTATAATTAACAGATAACATTATATTAGTTTCAGGTGTACAACATAATGATTCAATATTTGTATAAATTGCAAAATGATAAATCTAGTTACCATCATCATACGTAGTTACAAAATTGTTTTCTCATAATGAGAACTTCTAAGATCTACCCCTCTTAGTAACTTTCAAATATGCAATACGATGTTATTATCTATAGCCACCATGTTATACATTATATCCCCAGGATTTATTTATTTTATAACATTTGGTTTCTTTGAATCAGATCCAAACAAGGTCCATACGTCATATTTCATTGTCCTGTCTCCTAAATCCCTTTTATTCTAATCCTGTAGTTCTCAAATTTGAGCATGCATTAGAATCCTCTGGATTTTTTTCTATTTTGCTATCATTAATGTACAATTACATGAACAACATTATGGTTACTAGACTCCCCCCATTATCAAGTCCCCACCACACACCCCATTACAGTCACTGTCCATCAGCATAGTGAGATGCTATAGAGTCACTACTTGTCTTCTCTGTGTTATACTGCCTTCCCTGTGTCCCCCCCCATCACTACATTATACGTGCTAATCGTAATGCCCCTTTTTCCTCCTTATCCCTCCCTTCCCACTCATCCTCCCCAGTCCCTTTCCCTTTGGTAACTGTTAGTCCATTCTTGGGTTCTGTGAGTCTGCTGCTGTTTTGTTCCTTCAGTTTTTCCTTTGTTCTTATGCTCCACATATGAGTGAAATCATTTGATACTTGTCTTTCTCCGCCTGGCTTATTTCACTAAGCATAATACCCTCTAGCTCCATCCATGTTGTTGCAAAGAGTAGGATTTGTTTTCTTCTTATGGCTGAATAATATTCCATTGTGTATATGTACCACCTCTTCTTTATCCATTCATCTACTGATGGACACTTAGGTTGCTTCCATTTCTTGGCTATTGTAAATAGTGCTGCGATAAATACAGGGGTGCCTATGTCTTTTTCAAACTGGGCTCCTGCATTCTTAGGGTAAATTCCTAGGAGTGGAATTCCTGGGTCAAATGGTATTTCTATCTTGAGTTTTTTGAGGAACCTCCATACTGCTTTCCACAATGGTTGAACTAATTTGCATTCCCACCAGCAGTGTAGGAGGGTTCCCCTTTCTCCACATCCTCGCCAACATTTGTTGTTGTTTGTGTTTTGGATGGTGGCCATCCTCACTGGTGTGTGGTGATATCTCATTGTGGTTTTAATTTGCATTTCTCTGATGATTAGCGATGTGGAGCATCTTTTCATGTGCCTGTTGGCCATCTGAATTTCTTCTTTGGAGAAGTGTCTGTTCAGCTCCTCTGCCCATTTTTTAATTGGCTTATTTGCTTTTTGTTTGTTGAGTTGCATGAGCTCTTTATATAATTTGGATGTCAACCCCTTATTGGATATGTCATTTATAAATATATTCTCCTATACTGTAGGATGTCTTTTTGTTCTATTGATGGTGTCCTTTGCTGTACAGAAGCTTTTTAGGTTGATATAGTCCCACTTGTTCATTTTTGCTTTTGTTTCCCTTGCCCGGGGAGATATGTTCATGAAGAAGTTGCTCATGTTTATGTCCAAGAGATTTTTGCCTATATTTTTTTCTAAGAGTTTTATGGTTTCATGACTTACATTCAGGCCTTTGATCCACCTTGAGTTTACCTTTGTGTATGGGGCTGGACAGTAGTCCAGTTTCATTCTCTTACATGTAGCTGTCCAGTTTTGCCAACATCAGCTGTTGAAGAGGCTGTCATTTCCCCATTGTATGTCCATGGCTCCTTTATCATACATAATTGACCATATATTCTTGGGTTTATATCTGGGCTCTCTAGTCTGTTCCATTGGTCTATGGGTCTGTTCTTGTGCCAGTACCAAATTGTCTTGATTACTGTGGCTTCGTAGTAGAGCTTGAAGTCGGGGAGCATAATTCCCTGTTTTATTCTTCCTTCTCAGGATTGCTTTGGCTATTCGGGGTCTTTTGTGGTTCCATATGAATTTTAGAACTATTTGTTCTAATTCATTGAAGAATGCTGTTGGTATTTTGATAGGGATTGCATTGAATCTGTACATTGCTTTATCTTCTGGATGTTTTGTTAAAGCACAGGTGCCAGGGTCCCTCCCACAGAGCTTCTGTCTCAGGGGATTGAGAATGGGGCCCAGGAATCTGAATTCCTTACAAGGTCACAGTAGATGCTGCTGGTCTGAAGAATATACTTTTCAGAACCACTATAGGTTCTTCTGCCTCTTCCCCAACCCCACCTACCTTTGATTTGTTACAGAAAGCATAGAATGTTGGGGATAACATGCCTGGATTTACTGCATGCTTTTCTGTGGTCCCTGTATCTTGTCCCTCTCTCCTGCAAGTCACTTGTTCTCAGCCCTGGCTATACATTAGAACCTCTTGGGGGTAGGTTAACAAAATACTCACTTCAGCACCCATCTCCCGTCTTCTGATTTAATTGGATTGGGCTGAGCCTTGCTGTGGGGAATACTTAGATGCACCCAGGTGATTCTAAGGGGTGGCCGTGGTTACAGCCAAGCATCAGTAAAACAAGGCCCATAGTGGCTGGAATCAAGTCTTTTATTGGGGATTTCAAAATGATGGCTTCCCTAACTTTTCTTTCTTTGAGAGGGGGATTTTGAGGAGGCTGAACTAAGTGCCTGTCATATTTGCAAGGCGCCAGTCATTTCCCACTTCTGACAAGAACACCCCTAGTTTTCTTTGGAACCAGCTTACCTCTCAGATTTCACCTCTCTGGTAAACTAGGGGTAGGTATGTGATCCCAGCTGGCTAATCAGCATTTTCCATCTCTCCGAACTACAGTCATTGGTTCAGGCATGAGTGTGAGACCCAGGCTGGCTAAGGAGACTGGGTTTGGGGACTTGGATCGGTTGACTGGGAGACAGCAGCTCCCCCAAAGCTCACCAGGTTTAGAGGGGCCACCTCAAGGGGTGAGGTATCAGGCAGGAGGCACAAAAATCAGAGTTCAGAGTCCCAGAGCAATGTGCAAGTCCCTGAACCTAGGGCTCCGTTGGGCTCTGCAGTTCATGCAAACATCTATTGAGGCCTGCTATGTCAGCAAAGCTGTTTTTACTCATAACACTCTGACACCAAGTGTGTGTGGGTTTTCCCCACCAAACAGTTCTCTGGGGGTACCAGCTGGGTGTCCTGCAGTTCACATCAATTCTGACACCACCCAGAGTTTGTGGCAGACCTCCCAGGTGTAACAGCTCAGTCCCACAAGACTGCCTCCTCCTCAGATGCCAGTTGCAAATATCAGGTCCTCAGGTGATGCGTGCATGTCTGACTTGGCTACAAAATTGGGGGGGGTCCCCCAACACCCCTGCTTTTCAGGTTTGATCGTTAGAAAGGCTCACAGAACTCAGAACAGTGCTTTAGTTACTATTGCAGTTTACTATAAAGGACACAGCTCAGGAACAGCCAGATGCAAGAGATGCACAGGGCAAGATAGAGGGAAGGTGCGTGGAGCTTCCATGCCCTCTCCAGGCACACCACCCTGACAGCCAGCCACTTGGTGTGGTCACCAACCTGGAGGCTCTCCAAACTTCGTTGTTTAGGGTTTTTATGGAGGTTTTGTTATTTAGGCATGACTGATTAATCATTGGCCATTAGTGATTAGCTCAACCTCCAGCCCCTCTCCCCTCCCAGGAAGTCAGGGGGAGGGAACCCAAAGTTGCAACCCTCTAATCAATACCTTGGCCTTTCTGGCTGCCTAGGGAATGGGGGACCCGAGTCCTCTCATTAGCATACAGAAGACACTCTTACTGCCCTAGAGATTTAAGGGTTTTAGGAGCTGTGTGCCAGGAACCAGGGACAAAGGCCAGATATTTATGTTTTATTGTGTCAGACAGGAACAGACCTGGGTGTGGTAAAAAGATCCCGACATTTGAGGAGCTGATATTATGGTGAAAGAGACACGAATAGTGAAGTTAAGTGAATAAATTAGATAGAATTTTCAATTCTAAGTGCTATGGGCAGGGAACACAGAGAAAGGGACATCGACAATCCTGGGGGAGGTGGGTCAACAAGAAGGTGAGATTTGCTCAAAGACTGGAAATTGGGGGTGAGGGAGGGAGCCATTTGACTCTAGGCAGAGGAAACAGCCTGTGCAAAGGCCCTGAGGCAGGGGCCTAGTGTGTTCAAATAGCAGCAAGGAAGCCAACGTGATTGGAGCAGAGCAAGTGCAGAGGGCAATGGGGAAGAGAGCCCAGGGTAGGAAGCTGACAGGTCAGATCATGCAGGTCCTTGTGGGCCTTAAAAGGACTTGGGCATTTATTCTGAGTCAGGTGGGAGCCATGGAGAGTTCTAAGCAGGACTTGATCTGACTTGGGTACTCCCAGATGCCCTCTGGTGGCTGCTGTGAGAAGGACAGACCTCCTCACTAGGATTAGTTGGAGCAACACCGTCCTCCCTACCTGCGCACCGTGGCACAGGAGAACCTTCCAGGAACAAAGGGGTGGCCATGAGGCCCGGCTAGAGGCAGCCCCAGACCTGAGCCCTCCCTAGCTCAATCCTGGTTCTGCTGCATCATTGACCCTCGACCAACCATCTACTTGGCTGTGAGTCAACCGCCCTCTTCCTGGAAACTGCATTTCACTAATGGAAATAAAAGAACCACCACATCTGGGCATAACAGCTTTATTTTTATTTTTTTTTCTTGTGGAGAAGAGTGCATGTCTTTCCAAGTAGACATCAAAGAATTGCTTACACGGGAGAACTACATCCAGGAGCTGAATGACCAGGTCAGCAACTCATTCTGTAGTGGGTTTGGAGATCGTCAAGAAGCCAGCAGAAGCAGAATTAGCACTCCAACATTGAGACCAAATTTTGAAGACCCTTACTCACTTTTTTTTAAGTGGAGTAGGAAACAGAGACATAAGAATATGATCCCTTGAGAAGCCAAAGGAAGAAGAAATTTAAAAAAGTCAGACCCAAACCCCAAACCATGGTCATGGCAATTTCCCGCTGAAACTGTGGAAGGTCAGGTTGCTAAAAACAAATGGTAGGAAGAGAAAGACGGCACAGAGGAATCTCCCTGGAGTTTGGAAGCGGTTTTCCCATGGCCCTTGGTTGAATTTTTGTTTGTAAACTCAACAGATCTCCATTCCTCCGATCTTTTGAGGGTGTTAGTTTCAGTTCCCCAGAGATAAATCTCCCAGCAAAACGTAAAATAAAATCTCATATTATTTTTAGAAGATACCAAAAAATTCTCCTGTTATTCCCAGTCTCGAGAAAACCCAGAGGTAGCTTATCTTGATTGCTACTTAAAAGCTGAACTGTTGAAAAATGTGTGCGCACAGAAAGCTCGGGCGAGGGCAGGTGCAGGATACATCCAGAGGTGTCTTTTTACTATTTGGTGATGACACATCGGCTTTCCATCAGGTAAGAGAATCTGATCCGCCATTTTTTCTGGCAGCAGCTTAAGGAAAATGGACAGGCCAACAGAATTTTGACAGTATATGGTACACTTAAGAAGCCTCTTTACAGGTGTTTTAATTTCTTTTATGTTAAAGCAATGAACATTTTTGACTCCTGCCCCAAACGTTCAGCTACTCTCATGCTGGGTGTCTCCAGAAACTGGTCCATGTCACCACTGTCATCTTATCTGTCGGCATACAAAGATAGTCTCACATTGGAGCTCTAAGGGCAGCCCCTGGTAGGGGGTAAACGGGGTCCTCTAGAAATAAATTCAATCTGTAAAGGTAAGAGCGACATTAAACTTGAACCCGGCCTTCCCCACCCCCACTAGCTGGCTGAGATCGTTAAGGCTACTGAACTTGTTTTCGTGACAGGGGCTAGAAGAACAGAGCTGGGAACACAAACCGTCCTTTGAGGCCATCCCCATAGTGTCTGTCAAGTTATGGGGTGTCAGTTTGTGTTCTGGGGCACAAAGAGGTGCCATGCTGCTGGGGTTTAGACTTCAGTTCGCAGGAAAGGCTGCTGAGCCGGGTAGAACGTTAAGATGTAGATGCCCAAACTGCACTTATCTCTCAACAGAAGCCCTGGCATCGGGGACCCCAGCCTCGTGGGCTCCCCGACAGTGCCTCAACCAGGGAGACAGATTCGCAGCTCAGACCCCTCCCAAGCTGTATCCATATGCAACCCTGCCTTCTAGGCTCTCCTGTCCCAACCCAAAGAGTTCCTCGAGTGACTCCCTCGTTAACAGAAAATGTCACATCACTGGGTCCCATCGATGACATGGCTTGAGAAACAGACCCTGGGTCTTCAAGGGTCCTCAGAGCCTGTGTTCTTATGTTGGGAAGTCGTCAGCGAGCACCGGCTATGGGAATGTTGCTCAATTTCCTTTTCTAGCAGGATGTGATATGTGGACATATCTTGCTTAAAACATCACCAGCCAAACAGGGCCTGGCTAAGGTTAACTCCTATCAAAAAAGCCCCCAGCAGGCACAGCAGGGGCTTGCCGTGTCTTGGCCTGGCTTGATGTGGCCCATTGCTGCAGAATTCAATCCCGAATCAGAGATGCGGTGGGTCAGCCACGATGGTAGCAGGGCCATGGGCGATGTGGGATTCTGGGGAAGCTCAGAAGGCACTTCTGGGGTCCCTGAAGCCAGGGGGCTCTGACTCCCTGTCTCTTTACAATGGGAAAAGCTGCTTTAATACTTTGTTCACAGGCAGAAGACCCGCAGGCCAGCAGGAAGGGGTCTGCCCGGGCCAAACCAACTGCCTTGGAGCCTTGAGGACTGAGGGGGTTCACAGGCAGGCTTGGGAGTAGACCAGGGGTCGCTGAGAAGGAAGCCACGTTCCACATCTCCAAGGATGAACTCTGAGGACCCACACTGCATGCGGAAATAGACGAACCACCTCTGGCCAGCTAGTGAACACCAGGCAGGGCCCAACTCAGAATGGACCTGGACAATGGTTCTGACCCAGAAGGCACTGTGGGGGCCCTTCCACCAGGTGGGGTGGGGCACGGTCCCACCCCATTCAAATGCCTGGAAAGCAGCAAGCTCGTGCATGTCATCATCCCCAGACCCTGCCTGTAATGCAGAGCCCCCAGGGGCTGAGCCCGGGACGGCGGCTGCTTGGGCAGGCTGGTGGCCACGGCAAGAGAATGAGCCATGCGGGAGTCAGGGGCAGCTGTCGGGGGCAGCTGGCGGAGGGAAGGGGGCACCCTGAGCTTGGGAGCAGCCCTTGTGGCTCCCGCCTCGGTCACAGTTCTTGCTGAGGCAGGAGGGGGTGGGCCGGAGATGGGGACCGTGTTTAGCAGCTGCAGCCGTCAGGCTGGGGGGGTGGGGTGTCCCCCAGAGCCGGGCCTTTCCCATTGCTGCCGGGGCTGGAGCTGGGGTCCAGGGACTCATTCATCTTCTCGCAGATGATGTCCACCAGACGCTCAAAGACCTGTTTCACATTGATGTTCTCCTTGGCGCTGGCCTCAAAAAACTCAAAACCTGGACGGACATAAAGTGGGAACACCCGTGAGGGCCCCCCCAGGGGGCAGAGCCCTGGCTGTGGCATCAACCAAACCTGGGTTCCAAGCCCAGTCCTGCCTTCCACGTGGCTGTGGGACCTTGGCTGAGCCCTGCAGTCTCCAGCCTCAGTCTGCCCCTCTGTGAAATGGGAACAATGTTGATGCAGCTGCAGATCTGCGGCAGCGGCCCTAATCGGGACTATCCTGTGCATCTCTTTGCCACAAGGCAGTGGCTGCAGGAGTCCAGGTGGTAAGATGTGGTGCCCAGCAGGCCTGGGGGTGCCCTGGGTGCCTGGCACTCAGCCTCTACCCAGTGTGTGCTGCCCAGAAAGGTACGCTAAGAGTGTCCAGGAAGCCGGACGTCTATGAGGACTTTTTCAATGGAGCCAAGAATGATGCATGTTCTAGAAAATGTGCTCCAGACCAAATAAAACAGAGCTGAAGACTAGCTTCATGAAGCCTGGAGGCCACCAGTTTGCAATCTCCATGAAGCAGATAAGGGCAGGTTTAGTGGAGAGCAGGTGACATGCATGGTTCCTGGCGTATGGAATGCACTAAAAGTGGTAATAGCATCGATGACAGTGACCATTACCATAACAGACAGTGCTTACATCATGCTTCCTACGTGGCAGGCACTTTTCTGAGCACTTTACATAAATCAACACATTCAATCATGCTCTGAGGTTTATTCTATCATAGCCCATTTACAGAGGAGGAAACCAAGGCCCAGAGAGGGTAAGTTACTCATCCAAATTCACACAGGTAACACATGGCGGTGCTGGGATTCACACCCAGGCTGTCTGGCTTGAGTAAAAACAGGTAATAAATATTAAATAAATATTTTAGATGTAAATAAATAAATCATAATAAATATTCTTATTATACTACCTTGAGCCTCGGGAGGGAAGGCAGGCTGGCTGAATCCTTCTAGGGAAAGGAGGAAGGCGAGGTTGCTTTGACTATATTCTTGACATCATAATGACCATCATAACTTATTTCTCCCTCTAAAAAAAGCTTGCCTCAAGGGGAACCCTCCCACACTGCTGGTGGGAATGTAAGCTAGTTCAACCATTGTGGAAAGCAATATGGAGGTTCCTCAAAAAACTCAAAATAGAAATACCATTTGACCCAGGAATTCCACTCCTAGGAATTTACCCTAAGAATGCAGGAGCCCAGTTTGAAAAGGACAGATGCACCCCTATGTTTATTGCAGCACTATTTACAATAGCCAAGAAATGGAAGCAACCTAAGTGTCCATCAGTAGATGAATGGATAAAGAAGATGTGGTACATATACACAATGGAATATTATTCAGCCATAAGAAGAAAACAATCCTACCATTTGCAACAACATGGATGGAGCTAGAGGGTATTATGCTCAGTGAAATAAGCCAGGTGGAGAAAGACAAGTACCAAATGATTTCACTTAACTGTGGAGCTTAAGAACAAAGAAAAAACTGAAGGAACAAAACAGCAGCAGACTCACAGAACCCAAGAATGGACCAACAGTTGCCAAAGGGAAAGGGACTGGGGAGGATGGGTGGGAAGGGAGGGATAAGGGGAATAATGGGCATTACGATGAGCACACATAACATGGAGGAGGCATGGGGAAAGCAGTATAGCACAGAGAAGACAGGTAGTGACTCTATAGCATCTTACTACGCTGATGGACAGTGACTGTAATGGGGTATGTGGTGGGGACTTGATGAGGGGGGGAATCTAGTAACTACAATATCGCTCATGTGATTGTATATTAATGATACCAAAAAAAAAAGCTTGTCTCACCAAAGGCAGGAGGTGATGCAAATGCTTTGTGGACTTAGCCCTGGTCCCTCGGCTACAAAAAGTGGCCTGTCAACTTGAAAATAAGGGTGGTATGTGATAATCCTTCTTGCAATCCTGAAAGGTTGGTTTGGGCTCTGCCTGCTGACAGCTGTCCCTGACTGGTCCCTGATATGTCCACACCTGCCAAAGTGGGCCAGAAATTTAGATGAACACCCAGCATATTACACAGAGTGCAGGGTACATAGGCCTACATCCCAATACTTGGCATGCTGTACTATAAAAATGTGATTATAATTAAATAGTTACGCATGTAACTATCCATTTATTATCTGTCTCCACTACTAGAATGCCAGCACATCTTGGATTTGTTTGCCTCGACCATGACTGCAGCCTGGTGCCTGGCACTCAGAAACACCTTGTTGAAAGGTTCAATGAATGAATGAATGAGTGAATGAATGAGAGACGCAAAGCTCAAACTCAGGTCTCCTACTTGGAGCCAGTGACCTCCAACGTCACTCATCTTCCTGGGCATATTTGGAGTTTCCGTATCTGTGTATGGGTTGGTGTCAAACAATCTGAGTGCTTTTTTAAAAATATACACTTTTTTTTCCTACTTATAAATATTCACTGGAGAGATTCACTGGAGAAGTTAGAAATTACTGATAAATATCAAGACAGATATACAAGCTATTTGTAATCTCATCACCCAGAAACAATTACAATTGTTTTTTGATACTTCCACTCTTTTTAAAATATAAACCCACAACTCTTAGGTTTTGGTTTGTAGGGGGTCTGTGTGTACGGCTTTTCTCTTACAAAACTGGGATAAAATTTTTTCTCATGCATTGTACGCAAATATTTGAAACGTTAAGGGCAAAGCGGTGATCCCCCCCAACTCCCAGTCACTAGATATTCTCTGCAAGAAGGTGTGGTTGACATCTGGGAGTATTCTAGCCCAAGCTGGATCATAGCTGATTTCACCAGTTCCAGACAAATCGGGGCCCTAGGGCGCTGACCCCAATAGCTGACTCCCCAGCATACTTGGAAATAAGACTTAGGCTGGCATTCCCAGAAAACACAGGGGACAGAGAAGCAGGTTAAATGACAGCATGAAGGAACAAAGAGCCAGACTCAAATGGTGGAGATTCCATAGAACAAAGACCCAATTTCTCCAATATATCGATAGCAAGAAAAAAAGAGAAAGGGGACCGTTATAGTCCAGGGGCCATGAACTTTCTCCGTAAAGGGCCAGATAGTATATATTTTAAGCTTTGGGGGCCATATGGCACTCAGAGTTTTATGTACAAGAATCCATAATGGTTCATAATCATGCTGACACTCAGAGGTGGAGAGCACATGTGCCAGACTGTTATAACTGCTTCATATGACATAATTCATATGTCATTTAACTCTCATGACAACTGGATGAGGTGGGGTTATTGTCTCCGTTTCACACATGAGGAAGTGCAGGCCCAGAGAGCAGAAGTCACTGGTACCAGATCACGAAGCAATCGAGAAATAACACGAGTTAACGTTCAATCAGGCCGGTGTCAGCTTATTTAATCGTTCTAACAGTCCTATGAGGCAGACACAATTTACGCCTGTTTTGTGCATGGTGAAATGGAAGCACAGAAAGGGCAGGTGATGTGTCTAAGGTCATACAGCTAGTGGGTTGCAGGCTGGGAGCGGACGGTAGGGTTGGGTACTAACCAAGGTCATCGGCGAGCCTCCGGCCATCCTCCGCTGGCACGACACGCTCATCCTCCAGGTCACACTTGTTCCCCACGAGGATGACCTGAGCATTGTCCCAGGAGTAGGTCTTGATCTGTGTGGCCCTGTGGAGTTTGTGAGCCAGAGATTAGGTGTCGGGGGAGAGGTCGAAGGTCGGGGAGTCAGTGGTCAGTAAGCACTTACCAGTCCTGCACAGCGGTGAAGGACTCTTGGTTGGTGACGTCATACATGAGCAGGAAGCCCATGGCTCCACGGTAGTAGGCTGTGGTGATTGTACGGTAGCGCTCCTGGCCCGCCGTGTCCTAGGCAACAGCAGTGTCAGGCAGCTAGAAGCTACCCTGTTCACTACCCCACCTACAGAGCCCTATTTGAGACGGGGGCACCACCCTGGGCTCATGTCACCAGTCTGATGAGCACGACATGGACCTGACCTCACAGCCCCAGTCTGATGGAAGAGACAGAGATCTATGCCTATAATCTCCAGTCTGATGGGAGAAACATGCGCCTGCCTGCAGTCTCTGGTCTGATGGGGGAGACATGGCACTGCCCTTGAGGAGTTCCCTGTCTGAGGGGTCAGTGGATTCTCATAGACTTATAAGCACCTTTGACTTCATCTCTAAGAACTAACTTAACAAGAGCCGCACACAAGAGCCGCCTGGGCCAGAGGGTACCGTCTTGACGCAGACATGCTGGTGCTTGTTACCATGACAACCAGGACCAGCAGCCCTGGGATCACTGCTCAGTGGAGACTCCCGGGCTCACCCCAGAGATGGTACCCCAGCCTCTTCCCCATTGGTCACCAGGACTTCTAATCTGGTTAGTGCATATCCTCCTCACCCTGATGGTTGATCTCATAGATAATTCTCCCTTAGTCTTCACACCTACCCCAACCCCCCTCCCCGACTCTGACTACTCATCCTCGCCTGGCACCCCTCCCCTACAGCCTTACACCCTCTCGTGGACTTCCCTGGAGGAACCCAACCCCTCCTGGGCCAGCAGGCAGACTTCTGTCCCTAACCACAGACCCATGGACAGCCAGCCAGCCCACCCAGATCTGCAGCTTGATCCTCTTGTCGTGGCGATAGACGGTCTTGACCTTGAAGTCGATGCCCACAGTGCTGACGAAGGCAGGCGTGAAGGAGTCGTCTGCGTAGCGGAACAGGAAGGACGTCTTGCCTACACTGCTATTGCCGATGAGCAGCAGCTTGAACATGTAGTCGAAGTTCTGGTCCGCTGCATCCCGAGGGCCTGTCGGGGGGTCTCCAGCAGATGCCATCTTGGCAGGGAGCCTCCTGTGGGGGAGGGCTGGAGCCCTGCAGGGAAATAAAACACAAGCAATGGCTCCATTGTATACACCAGACCTGAGTTCAAATCTTGACTCTACCACTTAGCAACCAAGTGACCCTCTGGGCCTCAACATCCTTCTCTGGAAAATGGGGATGTTTGTCAAATTCAAGTGCCCAGGGTAAGGGGGGCATATGGGGTGCCTCCTGCTGGCTCTGAGGAACCTGACCCTACAGAAGGTATAGGTGTGGACTTTGCCCCAGGGCAAACAGCTGGCATGGGCCAGGTGTGAGCTGGGGGGAGGGGGGGACTGCCAGCTGGAAACAACCCCTCCTCGAGGACGGTGTTGACTCTGGCGGGGGTGTCTGCCCTGCCCCTGCCCGAGCGGAGCTGAACTCCATCCCTAACCTCCACGGGGACAGAGGTTTCAGGAGAGAAAGCCCAGTTTAAGGCCCAGCTCTGCTTTATCCCCAAATGGGTACTGCCATCTTCTATTTGTCAAAGGGGCTGGGCCCCACCTCCCTCCAGGACAGAGCTGACTCACCCCAACCCCAGCCCACAGAGCCTGAGTGACAGTCCTTAAATCCAAGGAAACCACCCCAACCACATAATAATCAAGAACCCCACCACCCCTGGTCCTTCCTTCCCTGGCAATCTGTCCCCACAGCTGCGCTGCTCCGTCTGGGTCCAGGACATCCCCCCAGGCCTGGGTGCCTCCTTAGGCCTCAGTTTCCCCAACTGCTCCTTGAGCTGCACAGGGGAGGCTGCAGAAGGCTGGGTGAATGGAGGGCACACCCGCAGAAGAACCTCTGGCAATGCCATTTCTCAACCGCCTGTGGGGCTTTTTTCCATTTTAAAGGAGGACCCAACTGGCCCCCCTTTCCTGCCCAGCCCTCGGCCCCACCCCGTGTTCCGGGAGAACGAGTTCGAGGAGGGGAAGAGAGGAGGCAGGAAGCCTTTCCCCATGCTGGGCAGGGCCGCCAGGCCGGGGGCCCCCGCCTTACCCTCAGCCCCAGCCCACCTGTCTGACAGCCGGTCCCAATTCTTTCCGACCATCTGCCCACCCTCCCTTACGGCTGGCACTAAGGAAGGGTCCCCGGGAGCTCGGCCCTGTCTCCCTTCGCGATGTGGGGGGCCCCAGCCGGTGCAGGGGAGCGTCACCATATGGTCCCAGCTCATGTCCCCAGCTGGGCTCTGCGCCCCGCCCGCGCCGCATTAACGCTCCGCGAGGAGCCCAGCTGAGTAGAGGGAAGAGGGAAGAGGCATGTCCCGCCGCCGCCTCTGTTCCCCGGGGCCCGGGCTTTCCTCCCCCTAAACCCTGCCCCCCAGACCTGCTGGGACACGGAGCGCGAGGCGGCGTGCGCTCCCTCCGAGGGGGTCGCCTCGCGTGGAGAGTGCTGCCTGCGAGCGTTCAGCCTCCGAACTTGCTGCAGCCTGGCCCTGGCCGCGACCGCGACCCCACGGCCGCCGTTGCTGCCAACGTCGCCCACGCCCGCGTCGCCGCCGCCCGCAACCACCCGGATCCCGCGTCGGCTCCGCCCAGCCGGTGGGGGCGGGGCCGCTTCGGGGGCGGGGCTTGTGGGAATCTGCGGGAGGGGTTGGAAGCCGCAGGGCGCGTGCCCCCGTCTAGAGCCCTACCCATGGTAATAAACTCTGCATTTTTCCTAAATATATATAGAGCTCCCACTATGGGAACAGCGGTTAAGATCGTGGACTCTAGGGCCAGGTTCGAATCCCAGCTCCACCACTTTCTAGCTCTAAATTTGGACATGTTAACCTCTCTGGGCCTCAGTTTCCCCATCCGTCAAGTGGTTGATAACAAGACTCCGCACCTTAGAGGCTTGTGTAAGGGCTCTGATCTGAGTTGGTGTTTATAAAGTGCAAGCCTGACCTTAAATGGTCTAGCCCACCTGTGAAATACTCTTAGGGCCTTTGGAATTAAATCCTTTTTATAGATAAGGAAACAGGCTCAGATTGGGGAAGCCCCTTGCCTGAGGCCACACAGTAAGGAAATCTGGTACCCAGACTCAGCTGAGGTCCCAGAATTTCCTTCGAGCCAGCGGGAGAGGATCTGTATGCTTTGCTGGGGTTCAAATCCCAACCACTCCAGCTGAAGCCACTTGCTGAACTTCTCTGGGCTCACTGTTGCTCCATGGGAACAACAGTAGCTGCCTCCAGGGGCTACCACATGGATGAACTGAGCTGACTGCATCAGTCAGTAAGGGCTGGCATGTGCTCAGAAACAAGCATCCCCAAAGTCTCCCTTGTACCCAACATCCAAGGTTTGCTTCTCATTCACACTGGTCATTGTAGTGAAGAGAAAACGCGGCAAATCACTCAGTGGCTTGTACACGTCTCTTTGGAAGGGACCCGTGCTGCCTCTGCACTTCATTGGTCAAAGCAAGTCCCATGGCCTCCCCCAACATCAACTGGGCAGGAAATAACTGGGGATAACTGGGCAGTTATCCCCTACAGAGCAGAAACAGGTATTGTTACAATATATGTGGTACATGCAATAGTTAGCACCATGTGGGGCGCACACAGCAGGTGCTTAACAAATGGGCCCCGTTATAGGAAGGAGCTGCAATAGCTAACACTCCAAATCATCCTGTCACATGAATGGGGAATCGGTCCTCAGTTCCACCCTTGCCTGTCCCTCTCTGCCTCCCAGGTGGAGAACAATGACAGCAGCCATTTCCAAAGAAGCATTTATTGACATCTGGACCCCCAGCAGGGACAGAGAGGCAGTGGGTAC
>JAVSCE010000573.1:0-13424 GCA_032199065.1 Smutsia gigantea | reverse complement strand
CTCTAGAGTGAGACTGCCTGGCTCAGCCTCTTAGTATCTGGGTGACCTTAGGTAAATTAACTTAATCTCTCAGTACTAGTATTCACGTCTGAAAAATGAGGATGTACCTGAAGAGTTTGGAGAAGTGAGTTTATGTATGTAAAATGCTTAAGAACAATACATTCACATGTAATCGGACACATTGCACACGGTATTATTTTAAATCCAAAATTAAAATACCTCAAATTAAAAAGGTGAAACTTAATGATAATTCAGTTGGTAAACATGAGGGATAAATATAAAGAGAATAAATTATATTCTCACTGAGTGCGAGCTGCATGCCTTCAACCACTTTCCGTTTTCCTGTTGACGGTTTTGATTTTTTACTCCTCACTATTGATCCACGACTGCTGATTCCACTAATGACTGACATGGTGTCATCATCACCACCAGCCAGCAAAGAATTTCGGTAGGACATCAGTGGAAGCCACACATCTTCTCTTCGTAGTGACATCTGAAAGGTCATGAACTTTTCCAAGTAAACATACCTTAAAAAAAAGCAGAAAAAAACACATCAGTTTTGATACATAAAACTGCCATTTTTCCCTTTTTGTTTATTCTTCCTAAAAATCTTAAGGCTCACATACCTTACTGACATATTCAATGACAGAATTAAATGAAAAGTAAGCTAGAATGTAACAAAATAGTGGTTGACGTTCTACATTTCCTCAAAGCATATATAGTAACAAATAACAGATATTAGTATTTTCTTTCTTAAGATGTCTCCATTGTATTCTATCCTTACAGGTCCTCTGCTAGAAGAACATATCTGTATTTATAGAAAGAAGACTGCATGTAAAATCACACAATTTGGGTGCCGATCCCAGTTCTACCAACTCCTAGCTATATGAGCATGGGCATATTACTAACTACTCAATTTCAGCCTCATCAGCAAACTGTTGAGAAATTTTCTATCAAGATTCTCACATTAAGCAAAATAATTCAGAACACTTCAGCTTAATATTTGTTGAACATCTACTATGTTCCAGGCATTGGGGATCAATACAGAGATGAATCAGATATGGTCCCTATCTCCCCAAAAAGTTTCAGCCTGATGGAAGTCATACATCAACCCTTGGATCCAAGTATCACAAGGATTCTATGGCTTACATTAATATAGCATTCAAAATCCAAGTAACGTTTGTGTGACTACTATGTACTAGATATTTTTCTATGGGCTTCTTTAACTTTATTCTTACAATCTTGTGAGAAAGATATTCTCCCCCATATGATAGATTAGGAAGGAAGGGATAAGAAAAGTAATATATAAGTAATATAGCAGTATAAACATGATTCAAATCCCACGCTTCTGACACTGAGTTGAGTGCTTTATTGTATAAATTATGCTTCAAACACATAAATACAAATTCTAACATCTAACTGTAAAGTGCAACCCAAATACCTGCTGTCTTAATAACTAGTTCCAATTACTTAGGAATTACCAGTTGTGAAAACCATTAAAGAGAAGGGCTAGGAGATATCAGTAACAAATGCACTGCTTGGTGGTAGTTCAGTGTTTTTTCTTAATTACAATATATTTCAGCAATACAGAGTACTACTATATTCCTCAGAGGTCTGTAAACTGGTTATCATTATGAGAACTGGTACCAGTCTGCAACAAGATATGCATCTTGAGCCAAAATATACTGTGAGATTTGCATACACCTATGTATCCACCACACAGTTTAACAGACAGTCCAGGTAAGTAGCCCTCCCTGATGCTATTTCCCTCTGCCCTCTCCCCTACCACAGAGGTTACCACTAACCTGAATTTGCTAGGTATCATTCCCATGCATATTTTTGAATTTTTAATACATATTTCGCTATAAACATGATACCACAGTTTTTGTACTTTGTCTTTTGCACTCAACATTATGTTTTTAAAAATCACCCTATTAGAAGAGTGACATCAGCTAATGCTACAGCAGTAAGTTATCTTCTAGTACATAAGTATCAAATAAACATGTTTTTTTGGTATCATTAATATACACTTACATGAACATTGTTGTTATTAGATTCCCCCCATTAACAAGTCCCCACCACATACCTCATTATAGTCACTATCTATCAGCGTAGAGAGATGCTATAGAATCACTACTTGTCTTCTCTGTGCTATACTGCCTTCCCCGTGCCCCCCCCATTGTGTGTGCTAATCATAATGCCCCTTTTCCCCCTTATCCCTCCCTCCTACACATCCTCTCCAGTCTTTCCCTTTGGTAACTGTTAGTCCATTCTTGGGTTCTCTGAGTCTGCTGCTACTTTGTTCCTTCAGTTTTTTCTTTGTTCTTATACTCCACATATGAGTGAAATCATTTGATACTTGTCTTTCTCCGCCTGGCTTATTTCACTGAGCATAAAATATCCTCTAGCTCCATCCATGTTATTGCAAATGGTAGGATTTGTTTTCTTCTTAAGGCTGAATAATATTCCATTGTGTATATGTACTACATCTTCTTTATCCATTCATCTACCAATGGACACTTGGGTTGCTTCCATATCGTGGCTATTGTAAATAGTGCTGCGATAAACTTAGGGGTTCATATGTTTTTTTCAAACTGGGATACTGCATTCTTAGGGTAAATTCCTAGGAGTGGAATTCCTGGGTCAAATATCTATTTTTAATTTTTTGAGGAACCTCCATACTGCTTTCCACAATGGTTGAACTAATTTACAATCCCACCGGCAATGTAGTAGGGTTCCCCTTTCTCCACATCCTCGCCAACATTTGTTGTTGTTTGTCTTTTGGATGGTGGCCATCCTAACTGGTGTGAGGTGGTATCTCATTGTGGTTTTTATTTGCATTTCCCTGATGATTAGTGATGTGGGGCATATTTTCATGTGTCTGTTGGCCATCTGAATTTCTTCTTTGGAGAAGTGTCTGTTCAGATCCTCTGCTCATTTTTTAATTGGGTTATTTGCTTTTTGTTTGTTGAGGTGTGTGAGCTCTTTGTATATTTTGGATGTCAACCCCTTATCAGATGTCATTTGCAAATATATTCTCCCATAATGTAGGATGCCTTTTTGTTCTACTGATGGTGTCCTTTGCTGTACAGAAGCTTTTTAGTTTGCTATAGTCCCATTTGTTCATTTTTGCTTTTGTTTCCCTTGCCCAGGGAGATATGTTCATGAAGAAGTTGCTCATGTTTATATTCAAAGAGTTTTGCATATATTTTCTTCTAAGAGTTTTATGGTTTCATGACTTACATTCAGGTCTTTGATCCATTTCTAGTTTACTTTTCTGTATGGAGTTAGACAGTAATCCAGTTTCATTCTCTTACATGCAGCTGTCCAGTTTTGCCAACACCAGCTGTTGAAGACGCTGTCATTTCCCCATTGTATATCCATGGCTCCTTTATCATATGTTAACTGACCATATATGTTCAGGTTAATACTGGACTCTCTACTCTATTCCACTGGTCTGTGGGTCTGTTCTTGTGCCAGTACCAAGTTATCTCGATTACTGTGGCTTTGTAGTAGAGCTTGAAGTTGGGAAGCGAGATCCCCCTCCTTTCTTCCTCCTCCTCAGGATTGCTTTGGCTATTTGGGGTCCTTTGTGGTTCCTTATGAATTTTAGAACTATTTGTTCCAATTCATTGAAGAATGCTGTCGGTATTTTGATAGGGATTGCATTGAATCTGTAGATTGCTTTAGGTAGTCTAGCCATTTCGACAATATTTATTCTACCTAGCCAAGAGCATGGGATGAATTTCCATTTGTTAGTGTCCTCTTTAATTTCTCTTAGGAGTGTCTTGTAGTTTTCAGGGTATAGGTCTTTTACTTCCTTCATTAGGTTTATTCCTAGGTATTTTATTCTTTTTGATGCAACTGTGAATGTAATTGTTTTCCTGATTTCTCTTTCTGCTAGTTCATCGTTAGTGTATCAGAATGCAACAGATTTCTGTGTATTAATTTTGTACCCTGCAATTTTGCTGAATTCAGATATTATTTCTAGTAGTTTTCGAGTGGAGTCTTTAGGGTTTTTAATGTACAGTATCATGTCATCTGCAAATAGTGACAATTTGACTTCTTCTTTACCAATCTGGATGCCTTGTATGTCGTTGTTTTGTCTGATTGCTGTGGCTAGGACCTCCAGTACTGTGTTGAATAACAGTGGAGAGAGTGGGCATCCTTGTCTTGTTCCCGATCTTAGATGAAAAGCTTTCAGCTTCTCGCTGTTAAGTATGATGTTAGCTGTGGGTTTGTCATATGTGGCCTTTATGATGTTGAGGTACTTGCCCTCTATACCCATTTTGTTGAGAGTTTTAATCATGAATGGATGTTGAATTTTGTCAAATGCTTTTTCATCATCTATGGAGATGATCATGTGGTTTTTGTTCTTCTTTTTGTTGATGTGGTGGATGATGTTGATGGATTTTCGAATGTTGTACCATCCTTGCATCCCTGGGATGAATCCCACTTGATCATGGTGTATGATCCTCTTGATGTATTTTTGAATTTGGTTTGCTAATATTTTGTTGAGTATTTTTGCATCTACGTTCATCGAGGATATTGGTCTGTAATTTTCTTTTTTGGTGAGGTCTTTGCCCGGTTTTGGTATTAGAGTAATGCTGGCTTCATAGAATGAGTTTGGAAGTATTCCCTCCTCTTCTATTTTTTGGAAAACTTTAAGGAGAATGGGTATTATGTCTTTTCTAAATGTCTGATAAAATTCAGCAGTGAATCCATCTGGTCCGGGGATTTTGTTCTTGGGTAGTTTTTTGATTACTGATTCAATTTCATCGCTGGTAATTGGTCTGTTTAGATTTTGTTTCTCCCTGGGTCAGTCTTGGAAGGTTGTATTTTTCTAGAAAGTTGTCCATTTCTTGTAGGTTATCCAGTTTGTTAGCATATAGATTTTCATAGTATTCTCTAATAATTCTTTGTATTTCTCTGGTGTCCATCGTAATTTTTTCCTTTCTCATTCCTGATTCTGTTTATGTGTGTGGATTCTGTTTTTTTCTTAGTAAGTCTGGCTAGGGGTTTATCTATTTTGTTTATTTTCAGATCAACATGTTTTATACCTTAAACTGACATGATAATACTGTATAATTATATAATACTACATAACTGAAATTTCCTAGAAGAATAAAACTTTGGTTTCTTATCAAAAAAACAAGGGTAAGTATGTGAGGTGATGGATATGTTAACTCTATAGGAATCCTTTCACAATGTGTACATATATGAAATGTATTATAATTTATCAATTTTACCTCAATAAAGCTGAAAAGTTTTTTTTAAGATTTTAAACACATATCCATTGGAACATGTGACTCTAAATTCAATCCCAGTCCAATCAAATAATCTGTAAAAATAAGAGTCATTTATAACACCTGAGATTACTGGAAATCTGAACAATGACTATTTAATAAAATTAAGCAATTCTGTTTACTTAAAAAAAATCTGTCCATTTTGACTGCTGTGTGGTATTCCATTATATAACAGTCTATTGATCCCGTTTTCTAGTTGATAAGCTATGTAGTTGTTCTGAGCTTTTCTCTATTCAAACAGTGCAACAGTCAAATTCTCCTATGGTTCTTCTTGTACACCTGTGCAAGGGTTTACTTCAGGGTATCTACCTAGCAGTAGAATTACTGGTTCATCATAGAGAGAATCTTAAGCTTTACTAGACATTGCCAAATAAGCTCCACAAAGTTGTCTTGTATCAATTTATACTACCACCAGCAATGTATAAAACTCTCTTTGTTCCACGATCCTTGGCAATACGTGGCACAAGCAGACTTCTTAAGTTCTGCTCATCTGCTAGATGAGAATGGTTTTTCATTATCTTATTTTTATTTTTTATTGAAATACAATTGATATACAATATTATATGGGTTTCAAATGTACAACACAGTGATTTGACAATTACATTATTTACAAAATGCTCACATCTCATAATCTGTCACCATACAAAGATATTTCAATATTATTAGCTCTATGTCCTATGTCATACTTTTTTCCCTGTGACTGATTTATTTCATAATCTGAAGTTTGTACCTGTTTATTCCCTTCACCTATTTCACCCTTCTCCTACCGCATGATAATTAACAGCCATCCTTGGTTTTTTGAGTCTATTTCTGTTTTATTTGTTCATTTGTTTAGTTTTTCAGATTCCACATGTAAGTGAAATCAAGGTGTTTGTCTTCTCTGACTTATTTCACTTAGTGTAATACCCTCAAGGTCAAGTCACATCACAAATGGCGGTATTTCATTTTTTATAAGTAAGTAATATTCCTATTGCATACATATATCACATCTTCTTCTATCTAAAAAATGTAAAAAATTCCTACAATACTGAAAAACCCAATAATACGATTAAAAAATGGGCCAAGGACTTGAATAGACATTTTTCCCAAGAAGATGCACATGGATACTTAACATCACTAATCATAAGGGAAATAAAAATGAAAAACACAATGAAATATTACCTCACACCAATCAGAATGGCTAATATAAACAAACAAAAAAAGAAACTAACAAGTATTGGCAAGGATGTGGAGAAAAGGGGATTCATACACTGTTGATGGGAATGTAATTGGCACATCCACTATGGAAGGCAATATGGAGATTTCTCAGAAAGATAAAAATAGAAATAACATATGACCCACCAATTCCACCTCTGAGAATCTACCCAAAGAAAACAAAATCACTAACTTGAAAAGACACATGCGCTTCTAGGTCTATAGCAGCATTATTTACAATAGCCAAGATATGGTTTGTCATTATTTTTAATTTGCATTTCTCTAATTAATAATGTCAATGAAATTTTCAACTAGGATAAATTTATATTTAATAAAATGTACAGAAATTAAAAGTATAGTTGGATCAGTTTTGCAAATGAATATAGGCCATGTAACCCACACACCTATAAAGAACATTTCTATGACTCTAGGATGTTCACCTGCTTTGCTTTACCATTCAATCTCCCCCAAACCAGAAGTAACCACTATTGTGACCTTTATCACCATAGATCAGTTTTGTTTGCTTTAGAATTTCATATAAAGTCTGTATTATACAGTCTTCAAATGCAACATACTGGTGGACTTTCAGAAGAAGATATATATTATGAGTCATTCATATTCTTCCATCATTTCATACCTCAAAGCCAAGGGGAAGAGGATGAAAGATGACTTTGTGAATTTAATTCCATTTGTTGAGTTTTCTTAGACTATAAGTCACCATTTTAGGAGACTAAACCAGAAAAGTATCCTGTTTTAATGGACTGTTGAGGACAGAACTAGCAGTTAAAGTAAAAAGATAAAAAAGGGGACTTCTACTTTCCAGTGTTGTCAAAGCTCAGGACACAGGCTGAGATGCTCTTAGTGGATCACTGGTATTGGCTGGTAAGTGCTCCCTCCTTATTAAGGCTAAGCCAAGAATGCAGATACATAAAGCATTCAGGTTAGATCTCTAAAGCCACTACTACACTGTGTGGAGAACTCAAAAAATTTAAATGGAGTATTATGCATAAAATACAGTTATAATCTTAAATTATGAAATTTCTGAATTATAAAGTCTTCTGTGCATTAATGGAGTCCTACAATTCTAATCTCTGTGTAAAAGGCAGAGAAACCAAGTGTTAACAACTGATCTCTAGGAATTCCAACAAATAGAGTATTTTTAGCAAATACATACACTGTTCTTTTGTCTTGTCGGAGTAGTTTAGAAGAAAATTCACTCAGAATATCAAGAAATGCCAAGTTTAAAGGTGGATGGCTCTCTCCTTGTGGATTAGGCTCTTTGAAAGCAAATTCTATGCCATCTCTGCAACAAAAAAAGACAACAAATATTTAAGGGACTACAATACAAAATTCAATAGCTTAGAAAGGAAATTTCTCTCTATACTTTTAACCCACTACTAAGATGTTTCCCTTGTCATGCATTTAATCTGAGGAACAGAGAGAGAGGATAAGGAGGCTGTATGCATGACAATGAGCAAATATATTTACATTTTATGTCACTGTTACATGCTTTAAAACAAAGCAAAACCACACAGGCACATACACACAAACCAGCTACCCTTTAGTTCAAATGTGGTTTGGTGTATCTATATTCTTTCCTCAGTTCCCTTCCATAGAAAATAACTCAAATTCTCTCACATAATGATCAATACATTTTCTCTGTTTTGCAAAACATTAAGGAGACCTACTACAACACACAGGACTAACTTAAACATAATATTAAAAACTATTTGTAATGACCCATTTAAAAGTAAAGTTTAAAATTAAACTCTACTCAGGGCCCATTTAATTATATTTATTTAACAATAAATACTTCTGTTAATCAAGACAACCCAACATTATACTCTATCAAAAATTAACTGTGAAACATGGTGTGGGGGATCACGGGGAAAACAGTGTAGCACAGAGAGGGCAAATAGTGAATTTGTGGCATCTTACTACACTGATGGAGAGTGACTGCATTGGGGTATGGGTGGGGACTTGATAATATAGGTAAATGTAGTAACGACATTGTTTTTTCATGTGAAACCTTCATAAGAGTGTATATCAATAATACCTTAATAAAAAAACATTTACTGTGAAAAATAATCCAGATGAAATTGGGGAGGAAAGAAAAGTGGCTATTACATCAAGAAAATAATATATCATTCTCAAAATAATTAGTGCAACTGTGGTCCTTAAATACTATGATTACCATCCATTGTTGTAAAAGGCATAAAAAGGAATTAAGAGATTTTTAGAGCAAAGTGAAAAGAAAGAGTGAATTAAAGTTGGAGAAAGTATGGGACTACAAGAATGGGAAAATTTCTTTAGGGAGACATTTAACACTTTAACTAAATAAGCAAGAGGACTGAAAGAGACACAAATATAACAGGGTTTTCAATGAAAGAGAGTCCAAACCTCTTAATTTTCCCCAAGGTAATGTCTTTTATTTACAATTAAGAGGTAAAGGGTATTGATATCAATGTGTTATGGATCCATGGTTATGTCAAAGCCCTAAAATACACTCATACTTGAAAGACTAATTGGTCACTGAAATACAAGCACAAAATAAAATCTGGTAATTTCCAAATTTGATAAGGCTAAAGAAATATGCAGAAAGAAAGCTATAGTTCAAAACAAGGGAAAAGGTCATTATAAAACAGAACAGAACCATAAAGGGAAAACTTGAAATAAAGGAATCAAATCTCAAAAATTTCTCTACCTAGGAGTGAGATTATGACAAAAGCTATTAAGAGATATTGTAATACCTGATAACTATATGTTGCTTTTCCTCACATAATTCAGAGATTTTATAGAGTTTTAATTAAAACTAAGACCGTCTATAAAAGAAATTTCAGTCCGAATTCATGTATTAATGGAGCTAGCCCTATAACTGGTTCTTAATAAAGGAGATATGCCACAGATTTGTAAACAAATAATAAAGCATCACTGAATTTGGTTATTCTAAACAGAGGAGCTATATACAAAAAAAATTTCATGAATAAAAAACAGGAGAGTTGAATAAAGTATTTAGAGATTACTTGTGTAGCATAGCAATGGCCTCTCTTGTTTTCAACTGATCAAGTCCAAAAGTTAAAGCAAAACGTCGAGCAAGTTCTTTTATGCCACTGAATGTTGACGATGATCTATCAAAATTATAGCCATTTTCCTGTATCATCTCATTGAAAAGCTGTTTGGAAAGAAAGCACGTTGAAGTTTTTGTTTTGACAACCATGCATTAACATCGTTTAAAATGCTATACATTCTATTTAAAATTTACTAGATGTCCCATTGTATTTTATTTTAAAACATGGATTTTAAAAAACATTAATAGAAATGAATAATTTGTAGCAGTTCACATATTCAGACTAGAGGTAGCTACTGGCATTAGAAACTCTTTAGGTTAGTAAAGGCAGAATTCTATTTTGCTGCTATTAACTGGATATTAAAATAGCATATAAAAAAGTAAAGAAAAAGAAAATCCACCGAATTATTAGGCAAATATATATACTGTTTACTTTTAAATGATGAATCTTTACATAGAGAACTTTCATCGCAAAGTCAGTGAAACAAAATATAATTTTTCAACAACCAAATTGCCAAAGTTTTTAACATATAATTGCTACTACTGATAAGAATACAATGTAATGAGCACTCTGATCTGCTGGCAACATAAATTGAGATGACCTGTTTATAATCTGTCAATTTGTAATAAAAACTCTAACTTTAATGCCCTCTGACAAAGCAATTCTAATTTACTGGACTTTACGCAAAAGGAATAGTATTTATGCAAAATACACAGGTACAAAAATGTTTTAGTGCTATTTAAAATGGCAAGGATTGTAAAAGACCTTAGTATCAAACAAGACATGTTGGTTAAATTACGGTCCCTGTATAAAATTAGAATACCATACAGTCGTTAAAAATGCTGAAGAAAGAATTTAATGCATGAAAGTGTTCAGAATTTATTAATATGAAAAATTCAGTCTTTCAAAATAGAATGCACAGTATGACTTAGTTTTTGTAAAAAATAAGATTTCATATAGGCATAAAAACGACTAAGAAGGCTATTAACAACTAAAAACGTTATTGTTAAGTGGAAAGACTTAAGGGTAAGTTGTATTTTTTCTAGTTCCTGTATTTTCTAAATTTTCCACAGTGAGCAGCTATTATTTTATAGCAAATGAAGTTAATTATTTATTTTTTGTTACACATACAAAATCTCTACTGGGTTTATCTGCCATGAAAAAAGATGATACATGTGTAAGTACATTATTTTTTGTAAGTGAATCACAACTTCTTTTTAAAAGTTTTTAACTGAAGTATTACAGTTGTCATACAACATAGTATTAGTTTCAGGTATACAACGTAGTGATTCGACAATTATATATATTACAAAATGCTCACCACAATAAAGTGTAGTTCCTATATGCCACCATACAAAGTTATTATATTATTGACTGTACTTTTAATCCCTGTGATTTATTTTATAAATTTATACCCTTTTATCCCCTTTGTCTATATGTACTTCACCATGCAAAGGAAGTTATTTAAATGCTTTCAAGTATTTTAAATTCTGTTAATTTTAATAAAGGATAGCCAAACATGCAAATAAAATTAAGAACTTTCATACCTAGATTTCCAAAAAGCAAGAAAAGTTTATCAAACTGAAATAGTCTGGATTATGTTTTGCATGCATTGGGTCTCTAGAGACAAAAGTATACCAAACAAATGATTTTCACCCAATGAAACCTGCTTCACTGCTGCCAAAATGAAAATGACTGTTGTGTTTTGATTATAAGACTGATAAATGCTCATTAACATAAATACAGAAATGTATGAAGAAATAAAATTCATCTGAAACCTATCAATCCAAGTTAACCACAGCTAACATTATGATTATTTTTCCAGATAGATACAGATGTATACAATTTTACAAGAATGCTGTGCTGTAATCTTTTTTATTTTATTCTCAAACTATGTATCGTATGTATTTCTATGTATTGTAGAGATCTTTATATACATTAATGAATACAGACCTATACTAATTTTAAGTGCTACATAATAGTCATTGCAAAGATGTACTACACAATATATTCCCCTAATACCCTATTGATGGACATTTGGATCATTTCCAATTTCTTGCTATTATAAACAATGTTGCCATATGCAATCTTATATACCCATTTTTGCAAACTTGCCCTATTACCACCTTGGATAAAATTTTTCAAAGTAAAAACTGCTGCCTCAAATGGCATACACATTATAAATTTTGACATACACTGCCAAACTGCCTACCAGGAAGACTGTACTGCTAACAATATCTGTTTCCCACATACATTAGACAGCTATAGGATTAACCAATCATGCCAGACTGAAAGCAAAACTGATCTCACTTATACAATGTCTATTAGTGAGATTAAGTATCTTGAGTTTCTACTTTTATGAATTGTGTATTGCATCTTTTACCTACTTTTGTACTGTTACTTTAAAAACTAAGAGTTAATTATATTAACCTAAAGCTGGTGCTCTTAATGTCTTACCTGTTGCAAACTGAGAATAAGGGTCTTTGCACACTGAATTTTGTCAATCTGCCTTGTTTTACTCATAGTTTCTTTGATGATATCTCCATAGTCATTATAATACTAGAAAGGAAATCGCACAAATTATAGATTTATCTCTTAAAACTTTTGGACAATAAGACTACTTTTAGATTAGTCACGTACAGATGTCACAAAGTATGTATTTGGATGAAATTACAGTTTAAAAGACATGAAAGATTATTACTGAAACTTTAAGATAATTTCTAAGCACATAATCCCTAACTTTAGGGAATTCCAAAATATCAGTTAAGATCTGATCACATTAAACTCCAGACTTGATTTGAAGTATGGAATAAAACAATAATTAGGTTTTACAGATTTTCAGAAATAACACAAGGGATATAAACAAAAGTTTTTGTGCTTTTCATGAATGGTTAAGACAATGAAAATAATCACATTTACTTTCATAACATATTTATTGCTACTGGCATGTAGTCTAGTTTCCAACTTTATTAATTTGGCTTATAGAAACCAGTAGCCTGTCAACAACATTTAAAACAAAACTTATCATGTGTGACACTTATATTACATGTTGTACATGAATTTTTTTCTAAGATCTTGTTTCATAATGCCTACACAACTATCAGAGCTAACAGGAAAACCATGTTCCTATGATTAATAAAATTAATTTCAATCTAGAATACCTAAGTCTGAAAGTTTAAAACTTAGAAAATGGCTTCATAAGCAATCTTAGTTAAAAAAAAAAATCTAACAATTTTCATGCCAAATAACCAAGCCAAAACTATGCCATGTTTGTCTCCTGACTACAAAACAACACTTCAGACTACATCAAGCACGAGAGGGACACCATCCTATTGCCTTAAAGTAAATCACAAATATAATTTCTAATAATGACAGTTAACCTGAAGCAAGCCATTTCCAATATTCTAAATGCAAAAGAACTCAGTAAACCCAAACTGTCCAATAATGGAGGAATGAAGGTATGAGGAAATGTTACTGGAAATGTTAAATTTTAAGAGTTTTCTTTTATACAAGCTAATTTACTATTTAAAAATTCAATAGCAACCAAGTATAAAAGCCAGTGTTAAATTCATTAACTTCTAAGCATTATAAAACTATCTTGCTACCCATTATTCAACTTTACCTTCATATACTGCTTGAAGATATCCGCAGCTGTATTCATCTCTACCACAGTATATACAATTAGCTTACAAAACGCTGCGAGTAAATTTCTCCTCTTGTGCAGGGCTTCAATTTTACTGGCTTCATCTTCCTGCTGACCATCTGAGGAAAAAAGTTCCAAATACTAAGTCATGTACTACTTTACTTCAGCCATGTACACACACACACACACACACACACACACACACACACACAC